>PVKA01010428.1:0-64445 GCA_004027165.1 Ctenomys sociabilis
TTTTCCTGGTCTTTTTGAGACAGGGTCTCACTATGCAGTTCAGGCTGGCCTTAAGCTCACTTTGTAGCTCAGGCTGGTCTCGAACTCACAGCAATCCTCCTGCCTCAGCCTCCCGAGTGCTAGGATTACAGGCGTGTGCCACCACGCCCGGCAGCAGGAGCTTTTTTGAGTCTACCCTTCCCTGCCACTCACCTGAGGCCTTGCTTAACTGCACTCCACCCTCCTACTATCACTGCAGAGTCAGGGAGGACATTGGGAGCTACAAAAGTGACAAAAGGAAGGAACAAAAGGTGATCTCAAACCTGTAGCCCAACCAAAGCAAGTCCAGGAGACAGGTCATAAAAGAATTTAGAAGCCACATATCTGAAATTTCTGAAATGATAGCAACTGAAGAAAACACACAACTCCAAGAAGCTATGGAGGAAATCAGATCAGAAATAATCTCTCAGGTAAAAAAGGAAATGACAACAACCATGAAAGAATTGCTCAATACATATAAAAAAGAGATAAAAATAAAGGGGGGGGGATTGTGAAAACAATGAAAACATTGAATGAACGAGAACTAGGATGTATAGAACAGATTCAAACAGATATCCAGGATGTTAAGAATTCTATTGAAAGCCAGCAAAACTGCTTGAACTAAACTGAAGATAGAATTTTCCAACCTTTAAGACAGCATTGCAGCTAGTGGACATGAAAGGAATGATCTCTTTAAAATAACAAGGAACCAGAAACTAACATTGTAACAGCTGCAAGATGATGCAAAGAAAAATAATATAAGACTAATAGGTACCAAAAAAAAAAAAAATAGCTGGAGTTAACACCAAATGACATAACAAAGACTTTGCAGAAGTAGTAGCATAAAATTTCTCAAGCATGGGAAAAGAACTTACATACAATAAAATGAGCTATATAGAACTCCAGGTAGCCATAATCAAAATAACTCTACACCCAGATACATAATAATCAAGATAACAGAAATTAAGGAAAAGAACAGAATACTGATCCCCATATGCACTTCCGTCTGGCCACATATGCCCCTGTCATCTCTGCTGAGAAAGCCTACCATGAACAGCTTTCTGTAGCAGAGATCACCAATGTCTGCTTGGGTCAGCCAACCAGATGGAGAAATGTGACCCTCGCCACGGTAAATACATGGCTTGCTGCCTGTTGTACCGTGGTGATGTGGTCCCCAAAGATGTCAGTGCTGCCATTGCCACCATCAAGACCACGCATGCTATTGAGTTTGTGGACTGGTGTCCCACTGGCTTCAGGGTGGGCATTAATTACCAGCCCCCCACTGTGGTGCCTGGTGGAGACCTGGCTGAGGTACAGCGGGCTGCATGCATGCTGAGCAACACCACAGCTATCGCCGAGGCCTGGGCCCGCCTGGACCACAAGTCTGATCTGATGTACGCCAAGCCTTTGTTCACGGGTATGTGGGTGAGGGGATGCAGGACGGGGAGTTTTCTGAGGCCTGGGAGGACATGGCTGCCCTCAAGAAGGATTATGGGGTGGGTGTGTATTCTGTGGAAGGAGAGAGTGAGGAAGAAGGAGAGGAATACTAAAAACGTCACAAAGGTGCTGCTTTTACGGGAAAGCTTATTCTGTTTTAATTCATATGTAGCAGTGTATGCTCTCATTCAATTACTGATCTATGTTTTAAAACATAAATGCTTTGTCACAGACCCAAATTGTCCATTCTCTGATGGGTTTTGAATAAAAAATGTTTGCTGCCTTAAAAGAAAATTCTTAGAAGTAACAGAACACCAATATTGGATAGTCCAGCAGAAATACAGCAGATGTCTCAACATGAATCATTAAATCAAGAAAAGTTTGGGGAAAAAAAAAAGTTTTGAGTGAGATATTTCAGGTTATGAAAGAAAACAACTTCCACAAACCAGCCAAATAGCTAGTGGATTAAAGCATCTGCTTAGGCAGACACAGGGGCCACAGGGCCCAGGAGTTCAAACCCCAGTGTGTTGTGCCAGCCCTGCCCCCAGGGCATGCTGAGACAGATAGAGACTGGGTGTGGTGGTGTGCGCCTGTAATCCCAGCCCTTGGGAGGCTGTAAACAGGAAGATTACTATAAGTTTGATCTACACAGTGAGACCCTGTAGACCCCATAGACCTGTCCTAAAATACACACACACACACACACACACACACACACACACACAAAAGAAAGAAATCAACTTCCAACCGAGATTGATGTACCCTGAAAAACTATCTATCAAATTTAATAGAGAGATAAAATACCACAACTGAAGAAATTCATCACTACAAAGAGTACTGACAGGTATTTTAGAAGTAGACAAAGTTGACCACAACTTCAAGAACAACAGAAGAGAACCACCAAGCAGAGCAAGCAGTTAAGTAGAGAACAAAAGTAGGAACCCTACAATAGGAAAATGGCATGACACAAATAATCCCATACATATCAGTTATAACCATCAATGCAAACAGCTTCAATTCACCAATCACAAGAAGCAGACTGGCAGAGTGGATAAAGAAACAAAATCCAACAATGTGCTACATGCAAGGAATACATTTAACTAAAAAAGAAATTAATAGATTGTATATCAAAGGATGTAAAACAATACTTCATGTGACAGGAACCCAGTAAAATGTAGGAGTAGCTATTCTGCTTGCTGACAATGTCAACTTCAAACCAAGAGTGACTAAAAGTGATAAAGAAGGTCATGATATACTTGTTAGGGGAAAACTGCAAGAGGAAAAGATTACAATTGCAAATATATATGCATCCAATGTAGGAGCACCCAACTATATAAGACAAATTTTAACAGACATGAAAAATCAAATCAGCAATAACATAATTGTACTGGGGGAGTTTAACACCCCATTTACACAAAGAGATAGATCAACTAGGTAAAAAAAAAAAAATCAACCAGGTAATAACAGTACTAAATCAAACCTGAGAAAAACTGGACTTTGTAGACCTTTACAAAGTATTCTACCCAACAGCATCAGAATACACATTCTTTTCAGTTGCACATGGGATGTTCTCCAAAACAGACCATTTACTAGCACATAGAACATGCTTAAGAAAAATGCAAAGAAATGGAAATGATCCTATGCATATTATCTGACCACAGTGCAATGAAAGTGGAAATGACTGACAAAAGAAAGAGAAAACTGCATAGACATTGCCAATAAATAATACCCTCATAAGCAATCAATGGATTGCAGATGAAATTAAAGAAACAATGAAACAATATCTACACTCCAACAAAAATGTACATACAACTTACTGGAACCTCTGGGATATAATGCAAGTTGTCCTAAAAGGGAAATTTATAGCAGTAAATTCTTACATCAGGAAAATAGAATGAACCCCAACAAACAACCTCATGCTTTACCACAAGCTCCTTATAAAAGAATAAGTCAAGCCCAAAGCTCAAAGAAGACAAGAAATTATAAAGATCAGAGAAAAAATAAATACAATGGAGATGAAGAAGACAACATAGAGAATTAATAAGTCAAAGAGTTGGTTATTTGAAGAATAAATAAAATTGATAACCCCCTAGCCAACCTTATAAAGGAAAGAAAAAATTCAAATTCATGCAATAAGGAATGAAAAGGGTGAAATCAGAACAGACCTTAAAGAAATTCAGAAGATCATCAATACTGATTTCCAAAATCTTTACTCTCACAGGATGAAAAACACAGAATGAACAGATTGCTATATACATATGAACTACCAAAGCTGAATAAAGAAATAAATAAATATTTTGAATAACCCAGTATCAGTCAATGAAACTGAAAATATCATTAAAAACCTATCAAAGTAAAGCCCAGGTCCTGATGTATTTACAGCTGAATTCTGTAAGAAACTTAGAGAAAGTTTAATGTCAATTCTTCTCTAACTCTTCAATGAAACTGAAAAAGAAACAATTTGGCTGGGGAGATGGCTCAGTGGAATTAGTGCTTCCCTGGCAAGCACAAGGCCCTGAGTTCAATCCCTGGTTCCACAAAAAAAAAAGAAAGAAAAAGAAACAATTCTACCAAACTCATGCCTGGTGGCAAGTAATACTCTGAAATCAAAACCAGAGAAGGACCAAACAAAAAAAAAAGAGAGAGAGAGAGAAAAAAAACTACAAACTAATCTTCCTAATAAACATAGATTCAAAAACCCTCAATAAAATACTAGTAAACAGAATGCAGCAAATCATCATGAAGATTATATATCACATTCAAGGGGGATTCATCCCAGGAATGTAGGGATGGTTCAATATACGCAAATCCATAGATGTAAGACACCACATCAAAGAGACAAACATAAAAATCACATGATCATCTCAATATATACAGAAAAAGTTTTTGATAAAGTCAAATTCATGATAAAAACCCAACCAAAAATTGGAATAGGTGGTCTTTACCTCAACCTGATAAAAGACAACTATGACAAAACAACAGCCAACATCAAACTAAATGGACAAGAGGTCCAGGGAGATAGCTTAGTAGAATAAGCACCTGCTTGGCAAGTGCAAGGTCCTGAGTTCAATCCCTGGTACCACAAAATTAATTAATTAATTAATTAAAATAACTTTAAAATCAGGAACAAGACAAAGATGCGCACTGTCACCACTCTTGTTCAATATAGTCCTGGAAACATTAGCCAGAGCAATTAGACAAGAGAAAAAAAATAAAAAGAATAATGGTTGGAAAAGAAGAAATGAAATTATTATTTTTCAGATGACATGATACTGTACATAGAAGACCCCAAAACTCCAACAAGAGATTTATAAATTTTATAATCAAGTTCAGTAAAGTAGCAGGATACAAAGTCAGCACTCAAAAATCAATAGCATTTCTTTTCTTTTTTTTTTTTTTACTAATAGAAAACATTGATTTTATTTGCATTTATTTCGTGTTTAATTTATTCCTGTGCCATAAGTTTTTGTTTCCTCAGTTTCTTCTGGGATATCTTTTTCTTCTGTGCAACCTCCTCTTCTGGTTTGGGAACAATTTGTTCCTTTTCAGTAAGGATCATCTCACTATGGCAGGGGGAGCTCATGTAGGGATTAATCCGGCCATGAGTTCTGGAAGTGCGGCGGCGCATCTTGGGTGCTTTGTTCACCGGGATATGTTCAATAACCAGAGAATCTACGTCTAAACCCTTAAGCTCAGCATTACTCTCTGCATTCTTAAGCATGTGTAACAAAAATTCAGCATCTTTTTGGGCCACCGACCCTGTGTCCAGCCCCACTGTTTGGCCTGGGCACACCTACCAACTCCACCATTGTAACGCCGGAATGGTACACATTGCTTCTTTAATGTGACATCCTTCAGATACTTGGTGGCCTTTCGGATATGCATGCCCTTGATGGCCTGGGCAGTTTCATGCGTATTCCTAAAGTGAACGTGAAGATTTGAGCCTCTTGATTTGCATGATTTTGTGGGGTTTTCTGGGTCAAGCAAGTAGAGAACCATTTTCACAGGTCACCTAAGGCCGCTCACAGGAAGAGGAAGCAATAGCATTTCTATACACAAACAACAAACCCAGCAGCCAGGGAGATGTCTCAGTGGAATAAGCACTTCCCTGGCAAGCGCAAGGGCCTGAGTTCAATCCCCGGTTCTGCCACACATACACACACACACACACAAACACACACACACACACACTAACAGAGAAATTATGGAAATAACACCTTTCACAATAACATACCAGGGCCAGGGAGATGGCTCAGTGGAATAAGCATTTCCCTGGCAGATGCAAGGGCCTGAGTTCAATCCCCAATTCCGCAAAAAAAAAAAAAAAAAAAAAAAAAAAAAAAAAAAAAAAAAAAAAAAAAAAAAAAAAAAAAAAAAAAAAAAAAAAAAAAAAAAAAAAAAAAAAAAAAAAAAAGAGATTTCAGAATAACATACCAAAAAATGAATACTTTTAGGAATCAATATCACAGAGGAAGTAAAACATTTGTACAGTGAAAATTATGGTATTCTGAAAAAAGAGATATAAGAGGATTTCAGAAAATGGAAAGATATTCCTTGCTCCTATATGAGAAAAATAAACATTATAAAAATGGCCATACCCTCAAAATTGTTATATAGATTGCATTCAATACAATCCTGATTAAAATACCATTAATATACCTCACAGATCTAGAAAAAATTCCTAAAATTCATCTGGAACTAGAAGAGACTTAGAATAGCAAAAGCAATCCTGAGCACCAAAGGCAAGGCAGGAGGCATCACAATCACTGATTTGAAACTACAAAGCTACTGGGATAAAATCAGCATGGTACTGACCAAAAAACAGATCTGAGAATCAGTGGAACAGATCAGAAGACACAGACATACTCTAAATATACTCAGCCACCTTATCTTTGGCAAAGGGACCAAATATAGCCTCTTTAACAAATGGTGCTGGTGCCGGGCATGGTGGTGCATGCCTGTAATCCCAGCACTCGGGAGGCTGAGGCAGGAGGATTGTTGTGAGTTCGAGACCAGCCTGAGCTACAAAGTGAGCTTAAGGCCAGCCTGAACTGCATAGTGAGACCCTGTCTCAAAAAAAAAAAAAAAAAAAAAAAAAAAAAAAAAAAAATGGTGCTGGTAAACCTGGTTTTCCAGATGCCTAAAGCTAAAATTAGACCCATGCCCATCACCATACAGAAAAATAGAGTCAATATGGATCAAATATTAAAACTAAAATACTAAATCTTCTGGAGGAAAAAGTAGATAGAAATCTTAGAGACATAGAGGTAGGTAGAGTTTATGAACAGGAATCCAAGTGTGTGGGAAATACTTCAAAGAGTCAGCAATTGGGATTTCATCTTTATGAAAAGTTTCTGCACATCAAAAGAAATCACCAACAGAGTAAAGAGGAAACCCATGAATTGGGAAAAAAATTATAGTGGAAGGCCACTCAGACAAAGGACTCCTAATCAAAAATATATAAATAATTTAAAATATCAGGCCTCCAACATTCTAAGACCCATTCCAAAAATGGAGTTCTGAGATGAATATACACTTCATAAATGAGGAAGTACAAATCTCAAATAATACATGAAAAAATATTCAGCATTGTTGGTCATTTAAGAAACGCAAATTAAAACAATGCTGAGATACCAGCTTACACCTGAAAGAACGGCTATCACGAAGAAATCAACTAACAAATGCTACAGAGGCTGTAGGAAAAATGGAGCACTTCTCCACTATTGGTGGGCGTGTAGGCTGGTACAGCCATTATGGACATAAGTGTGGAGATCCCTCAGAAAGCTAGGACTGGAGATCCCATTCAAGCTAGCTATTCCCCTCCTATGTATCTTTCCAGAAGAACTGAAATCATCATACTACAGTGATATAGGTGCACCCACGTTTATAGCAGCACAATTTATCATAGCTAAATCTTGTAAACAACCCAAATGCCCATCAACTGAGGGACTAATTTAAAAAAAAGATGTGGTATTTTTACACAATGGAATATTACTCAGCTATAAAAAATATAAATTCAAGGCTTTTGTAGATAAGTTAGGTGCAACTAGAAACTGAATTGGTAGGTGAAATAAGTCAGACCTGCATGTGCAAACATCATATTGTCTTGCTAGTGTGAGAACCTGAAAGAGTAAATAAAATCTGAAAGTTACGATAGATACTATGAAAGGAAAAGAATTTATTCAATGGGAAGGAAAAACCAGGATGAGGAAAAGGACAAAAGTAAGAAGCACCTCGATGCCAGGTGCTGCAGGATAGTTAGGATAATTATACTGCTAAGTTTCTGCTGGCTTTTTGAAAGGAGCAGTTAATGCTTATAATTTTTTCTATTTATTCTTTTTTTGTTTTTTAATTTCTTATAACATTTTTGTTGATGTTGTTTTATTTCTTCTTCAACCAATTTTTCAGGTTTATATCTGGTAAACTAAACAACAATTTGAAGATAACATCATGTAATACAGCAACTATTGTTAACTTCTGATAGTTTGTTTAATAAAATTTTGTATCCATGTTTTGAAAATCTGTAATATATGTATTATTGTATGTTACCCTGTTTATGTCATTTTTTCTATTTGTTTTTGCTTTTATTTTTCACTCAAGTTAAAATACAAATAAATAAATTAAATTTAAAAAATAAAATAAAATAAAATTTTGTGTCATTTCTAATGCTTTTTCTTTTTTACTATTTTGTATTTTAAAAAAATAAAAATTGAGCCGGGCATGGTGGCGCATGCCTGTAATCCCAGCACTTGGGAGGCTGAGGCAGGAGGATTGTTGTGAGTTCGAGACCAGCCTGAGCTACAAAGTGAGCTTAAGGCCAGCCTGAACTGCAATAGTGAGACCCTGTCTCAAAAAGACAAAAAAACATAAAATAAAATAAAATAAAATAAATAAAAAAAAATAAAAATTAAACAAATGCATTTCAATAGGAATGAAAAGTTAGTAAAACACTTCTAAGCCCAGTTCAGTGTCCTATGCCTGAATTCCAGGACACTGGGAGGCTGAGACATGTAGATCAAAAATTCAAGTTCCCCTGGGCAGTTCAATGAGATCTCTTCTTTCTTTCTTTCTTTCTTTCTTTCTTTCTTTCTTTCTTTCTTTCTTTCTTTTTTTTAATGATATCCTTTCTTAAAATAAAAAATGAAGAGGTCTGGGAAGCAGCTCAGTTTTAGAGTGCCCCTAGAATAGATCCCAAATGCCACATAAAGTTCTAAAGAATAATTTCATGATTATAATTTATATATATTTCTTAGAACTATGCCTCCTCTTATTTTAGTGATACAACTTCTAGGAATTTGCTAAAGGCATAATCAGAGATAGACACAAAAATATGACTATGAGGATTCTCAGGGTACGATAATGATTGAAGTAATCAAAATGTTTAGTATAGAAATGTTTGTCAATTATGGTGCATTTATAACAATAAATAACATGGAGTCTCAAGTCCTGCACTTTGAAAAAAGTCTACAGTAAGAAATGAATAAAATTACATGTGTAGTAGGGTTTCAATTTTGTAAACTGAGATTAAAATCTGACATACACAAAGGCTTAGAGAGGAAAAGGTTGAAGAAATACACCAAGAAATACACTTCTACGATACATCTCTCATCATAGATGAATTTAATTTTCTTTCTTATACTTTAAAATACTGCTAAGTGCGTAAATTTTGAACATTTTTTATAGCCTCAAAATGTTATTTAAAAAATAATATAAGAATTGATGCACCCCTGTAATCTCAGCACTCGAGAAGCTGAGGCAGGAGGATCACCGCGAGTTTTAGGTTAGTCTGGGATACATGAGTTCAAGCCCATGTATATTCATGTGGAGATGCTGCCTTAAAAAAACCAATAAAAATAATAGTCATAATAATAGTCTTTGTATTTATAATTAAAGAAACACATATTATTTGCACTATTAATACATATATAATAAGAGAGAAGGTCTTCGGATGTGAAAGTTGGTAACACCCCACCATAAAAATGCAAGCACTCCTCCAGGAAGCGCATACCTTCACAGGGGTACATTTAATGCACCTTCCAGAACTTTAGAATTAAAACAAACAAACAAAAAAGGAGTAAAAGGGAAAACGAAAGAAAGAGTTCCTCATTTTTTAGAGGACATAAAAAAGAGGTAATACAAAAACGTTTAAATGCACCAAAAGAAAAGGACATAAACTTATTTCAGGAAAAAAAAAAAAAAAAAAAAAAAAAACAATCGTGGAGGGAACCTATAAACATTAAATCTGAAAGAAAGGAAAGCCCGGGAAGAAAGATAGGTGAGACACGCATGGGAACGACTTCCTGACCAACTCAACAAATAAGAGAAACAGTGCTTTGCTCGTCCAACTTCAGGTGTGGAGGGGAAGAACGCCAGAACTGCGCTGAATTCACCGAGGAAGAGCCTGCACTTCCCAGCCTCCTAAATGCTCGCTCTGAATCTACTCTGGGGAGGGTCCCGCTAGCCGCCAGGTGCTGCAGATGTGAATGTGGGCAGGGGGGCCACACACCACCTCGTTCGCGTTCTGAAAGGAGGAACACAATTAGTAACAGATACAGAGTACTAAGTAACAGCAGCGCCATGTGGCAGGCGAGGCGAGCTAAACACACACACGTCTACTTTGAAAATATGTAACACGCCACGGGAGCTGCATTGGAGAGAAAAACTACCGTCAGTGTTACATAAAATAAAAAACTAGCCAGAAATGACAAGAGAAAATAGAGATCAAAGCGAAAGAATGAGATCGTTTTCTCCCTTAACCATCACTGCAAGTACTATTTGTTTTATCTCTTACTACATGTTCTTGGAACCCAAAGGACGTTTATATTTTCTTAAGCAACACAAAATCGTTTTGCAAAAATGTTACCTATTCCCTACATAGTCTTTAGCATTCTCTTGTTTATTTGAAGCACTCAGCATAATCTGATACAGCCATAAAAGCTCTTACTTACCAGCCTCTATTTGGCAGAAGAGAAAATAACTAAATTCACCGAAAGTAACTGCTTGAAAAACCAGGACCTGAAAGTTATGCAAAGCAATGCCTTCGAAGTGGTTTTGGTACCACCTATTGGCCCTTACTGAAATTACCCCACATATGAACTTCCTCAAGATCTTGGGCAAGTTTAAATTCAGATGAGCAGGCAACTAAAGAGAATTTCAGTGGGAAGAAAAGTATTTTTCTAAGATACATTTTATCACTTAAGTTTGCAGGGTGGATATTAAATTGTCACCAGAATGGAATGTTATGGCATCTAGCCTGTTCTCTCCTGTCCCCATATTTAAACTTACTGGAATAATCACAAGTACCGTTACATGCAGTTTTTGAACAGCATTTTCACTGGATGATTTAATATAAAATAATTTTAAACGAACAATGTTTCTTAAAAAAATCAACTTTCAAGGGAAGTTTATGAGTTGGTACATATTTAGCCCACACCAAAGAGGAACTGCGTCCTGATTCTCAGAGTCCTGACCTACTTTTGGAATTCTTAGATGTTTTAATTTTAAATCCTGGAATAGCAAGTAACACTGAGACCCTACAGGACTAACTTAAAAATAAATTTTCTAGAACCATTTAGAAATAACTGTAGAACAACAAAAAAGTGAATGGTGAACTAATACTATAAGCAGCCAGGGTGCCCTCCTCTCCTCTTGCTTGCTTGGGTTTTGGAAAGAACTGAACAGAAGAGCTAAATGATTATTCTGTGATTAATCTACCAGCTGCTATTCTCTTTACCAAAAGAGTTAAGACCATGTAGCTCGGCCCATGACCAAGTTAGACATCTGATCAAATCACTTCCGCTTTCAGGAGGAAGGCAACAGGGCAGGGTTTCACTGGTCATCTTTACTCATCAAATACCACAGGAAGTCTACTCAGGCCCCTGGGCGGCCTTGTGTAACCTCCAGGAGAGATGGTTACGCAGCAAGGCTTCAAGAAAGCAGCTGGCAAATCAGATTTGAGGGATGGCGGCAGAGAGGGGGTGAGTGGTGGCTCTGAGCAACTCCCAGGCAACTGGATGTAGGTGTCTAGAAAATGAGCACGGAGACTCACACATCACCGCCGATTTCGTCACATCACGTGTCGCAGTAGGGGATCGCCTGAAACTTCCCGCCTTTGGGAACAAAGATGTGATTCTTGTTGAGGCTGTCAAAACTCTAGAAATGTCTTTAAGGGGAAGACAAAAAGTACAAAAATCAGATGATATGGAAGGCCACCCAGCAGGTGGACGCACACACAGCGTGTGCTCAAGTTGTCTCTTATTTTGTGGCTTTGGACAAGCCACTTGGCTCACTGGAGCTCCACTTACTCGTTCATAAAATGGGACTAGTGGTTGTGACCTCTAGGGAAAATAATGACTAAAAGAGGCTAGAATGATGACTAAGATGGAAGCGAGGGTGTGACAGTAAGGGGGCTGGGATTTGACGCAAGTCACAGGTTCTTACACACAGACATGGGAAAATGGAAGGGCGAGAAGAAAAGAAAGACGCCAAAGGCTGGGGAGACAGCTCAGGAGTATAAGCGCCTGCCTGGCAAGTGCAATGTCCTGAGTTCAATCTCCAGTACCACTAAATAAATAAATTTAAAATTTTGGGCCAGTGAGCTAGTTCAGCAGACTAAGTGCCTGTTTAACGAAGCATAGGGACCAGGGTTCGGTCCCAGCACCACATGCAGCACTGGCCCCACTCCCAGGCACGCTGAAATATGACATCACTTTCAGGCTCTGGTCGGCCTTTACAAGGCTTGTGGTCTGGCCAGGCATTGTTCTGAGCACTCCCCATTACTAACCCTCATAAAGGCGCCCCTGCTGAGCCCTTTCGCTTTCTTCTCCCTAGCACTGTAGTGGAGGGCCTTTAAGTAATGGTGCACTGGCCCTGTTGCTCAGTGGTGGGCTGAGATTTGACCCAGGCAGTCTGACCTAGGGGCCTCCTGCTCAGCATTTTATCATGAGGTGAGAACCCAGAGAAGCAGCCATTTGAAACAGAAGCGCAGGTGGTGTCTTGGAGCCAGAGCTCAACAAATGCCCAGAGCCATTGGTAGCTGCGAAGAGCTACTTCCTCCTGACATCTTGACTTCTGGAGTTTTAAGCCATGCTGTCTGTGCTGATTTGTTATAGTGGACATAGGAAATTAATACAGTGTCTTACATACGTGTACAACCTTTCAGCTGAGGAACTGAGATTTTTATTCATCATTTTATGCCCAATGTCCTGCTAGACGTTTTTTACTATGTGCCTATAATGCTTTAATTTTTTTTTTAAATATGGTGAGACAAGCAAAATAACATACTTTTTTTTTTTTTAATGTATTTAGTAACAGGATCTACAGGGTCTCACTATGTAGACTGGACTCATAGTGATCCTCTGTTTCAGCCTCCCAAACCCTGGGATTATAGGCCTATGCCACCACGCCCCGTCTCAATTGCCATCCCAGGGCACCCCAGGGTGGGGCCAGCCCTGCACACTGGATATTAAACCTGGGTCGCTGTGCCTGCATAAGCAGGTGCTTTGGTCTGCTGAGCTATCTGGCTGAGGGCCCAAAATAACACAGTCTAAGGCCAGCTAGCACCCTGTCCTGATGCAGTCGGGGGCAGACATTATTTTGATGAATTTTTACTTTTCTAAAAACTAAATTGTTCTCCCATAAAATTAATAAATATAAATGCCTACCTCCACTTTCAAGTAAGTTATATTTAAGTGATAAAATCATAAGATAGAAAAACCACAGGAATAAGACTGATAACTGATACATTATCTATTTATACTAAAACTAAAATTTATTGCTGAGAGATGAGCCACAGATTAGGAGAAAGTATTCACAGCATATGTAACCACAAAAGGCACAACATCCAAAATATATGACATGTTGTAACAGATCAATATGAAGATGACTAATAAATCCAAGGGAGGGAAATGAGCCAGGACCTAAACAGATGTGTAATGGGGAAAGGAATCAAAACAGCTCAAACCTATAAAAAAGTATATACTGTCTCTAGAATGTGGGAAAACACAAACTGGAACAACCAGAAAATGCCATTACACACCCTTGAGATGAACAAGAATTGAAACATGTAATGATACTGAATGTTGGTCAAGAGCTCTCATTCATGTCCAGAGATTCTGATTTCAATGATCTGAGGGAAGCCAGGCATGGGTACCATCTTAAACGTTCGTGATGTAATTGTATTACAATCCAGGAAGACCATGACCCAGGGACCTGGATGCTACGCTGAGCACAGCGCCCTCTCATGGTGATTGTGTGCTTGACTCCCCTCCCTTACTCCCACCCCTCAATTATTTAAGGCCTAGAAGTGGTGTAGGTATCTTTCAGGCTCACTTCTGCTCCCAGGTGACTGACCTGGAAACTCTTAAAACCTCCCCTTTTGTTGCAGGTCTACTGAACACCATCACTTCACTGAGTAGCACTGTTCACAAGGCCTAACACCACCCTTTCATAATTCTAGTGATTTCAGTGGCCACCTAGAGACTTTTCCATTCCCTTAGCTTCTCAGTTCTTGGATATGTTCACTTCTAACAGTCTAATCATCATACTTCAGGGCCAGCCAAATAGCTCAGCGGATTAAAGCTCCTGCAAGCAGGCCCAGGGGTTCAATCCCAGGGCCTGCCATGCCTCCCCTGCCCCTGAGGCATGCTAAATGGCAATTGAGACTGGACGTTGTGGCGCATGCCTATAATCCCAGCTCTTGGGAGACTGTAAACAGGTGGATCACTGCGAGTAGGATCGAGAAGGATCTAGTAGTGAGACCCTGAATACCCTGTAGACCCTTCCCTAAAATACAAAAAAAAAAAAAAAAAAAAAAAACAAAAAAAAAAAACTTCAGCCCTGTAGTTTCTGATTATAGCCCATGCACTGTCATTACCAAGAGCTGCACAAAGACAGTAATTTACTGGTATCCGCAATCATGCATCCAGCTCTACCTCCAAGTCTTTTCCTCTGCTGCCAACAATTCCTTCTTTGTTGCACTCGTCGGAGGCGCCCTGACCCGTCCAATTGCTCATTCCTCTGCATTCACCCTCACTCTCCTCAACCCAGGTGAAGTTTAACTCCACCAGACCTCAGTGAGCCCAGGTGGCAAAACAGAGTTGGAGGAAATATTCACGTCTATGCTGCCGGTCCTGGGGCCCAACCTGCCGGGGGGAGCAGCAATCCCGCCAGCCTTCCCTCTCCCCCTGGCCTATCCCAAACACGCTTCTTCTCACACTCAGCATCTCCTTCCCTCCCTCATTCTTAGCTAGTGATGTTTCATTTTTGAAAGGAAAATAGACGTCAATAGAAGAGCATTTTTGCACCCTCCCCCACAAACCCTCACAGCCTACCTGCACCTGGGTTGCCTGCTTTTCCTCTGTCCCGTGAATGAATTCTTGAGGTAAAGATTGTCCAGCTTGTAATTGTTCTCTCCCTACTGCACCAACATTTTTCTTCTCAAATGCAGTGTTTCTAATTAACATATAATGCTGCAACTTTTCTCCTCTTTGTTTAAATCCTCCCTTTAAACCTACTCCTCCTTTCTCCTGCTTATATCCCAACTTCTTGAAATAAACATTTGACTATCTCTAGTTATTCTCTTCCCATCCTTTTAAATCATTCCAATCTGGTTTTCTTCCCACTACTCAAGAGAAATGACTCATTTCAAGGTCACTGATGGTCACTACATGGTTGACCCATATGGTCACTTCCCAGTGTTTGTCTTATTTGAATTGTTAGCAACAGTTTGCACAGTTGAAGGATCTTAAAATTTGTTCTTACCTGGCTTCTTAACCGCATACTCCTCCTCATTGGCTTTCCTTCCTACTCTTCTTCTAGGTCCTCCTCATCTTTTTGACACAAACACCAAGACTATCTTAGACCTCTTCATTAGCTGCATTTACTCTCATCCTAGCCCATGGTACCAAGCTATCTATTCCCCCCCAGTTACTGCCTCTCGCCAGGACTTCTCCCTGAACTCCAGTCTCTCATATCCAACTGCCTTTAAACACTTACTGAGCTATTCTTGTTGAAAGTGGTTAAATCCTCACTATCTCAAAACTGCCCCTTTGCACCCTTCCTCATCCCAGTAAACGACTTCTATTCCAGGAGCCCAGGCCAAGTAATCAGTGATTCCTTTCCCTTTTGCTCAAAGACAGTGTCCAATCCATGAATAAATTGTGGTGAGTTTTTAATCTAAGCAAACACTTCTCATGCTCTCCACATTCAAAGTCATTATCATCTCACAAGGGCCTGAGTTCAATCCCTGGTTCCACCAAAAAACAAAAACAAACAAGAAAACATGAATAATGACTATGGCCTCCCAACCTGGAATCCCTGCTTCTGCAGTCCTCACTGTCTGACCCACTTCATCCCTAACTAGGCTTCAACACCAGAATGGAAGCATACTCCTGCCCAACAGCTGTAGGGATTCCTTTCTCACGCAAAGGATAAATCCAGACCTCTGTCATGGTTTGCAGGACACTGCCTGAGCAGCTCCCCCTCAGACTTCATGGCCTCTCTGGCCTCATCTCCTACTCTGCCCATCCTCCGGCTGTGTTGGCCTTTTATAGGTGCACCAACCACTCTCCCACCCTCTCCCGCTGTTTCCCCCAGACTGTCTCCACACATTCACCTTTGCTCTTACCTCCCATGTGACTGTGAGATGTCACTTCAGCAGTGTCTTAGTTATTTTCTTGCTTCTCAAAATGCCTGACACCCACAAGGTATCAGGAGGAAAGGTTTATTTTAGTTCACAGTCTGTAGAAGTTTCAGTTCATGGTCAGCTGATTCCACGATTGGTAGCATGGTAGAAGGGCATGACAGAGAACAGCGTACAGCAGGGCAGTTAGGAGATAGTGAGCTGGCCTTCCATCTTTTCCTTTATATTCCATCCAGGCTACAAGCCACCCACACCCAGGGTAAGGCTCCCTCTTCCGCAAATCCATTCAGCCATGCCCAGAACTATGCTAACCCAGTTAAAGGACTAATCCAGATATCACACATCTTAGAACCAGCCATCTCTGAGAATCCCCACCTATAAATGCATGAAGCTCTGGGAGGACATCTAAATGGAAGCCATAACAACTAGCAAGGCCGTCCCTGACCATAGCTGTTCCCATCCGTCAGTTCTCTAGATGCTATAGATTTTGTGTCCTTCTGCTTCATTATACACCACCTGCTACATTACCAAGGTGCCGTCTACCAGTCTTCCTAGAGAATGTACATTGTTGGAGGTCAGGACTTTGCTTCTTTTTATATTGCTAGTACCTACAGATGCCTGCTTTTAAAAGGTATGTTGAATACAGTATTGAAACATACCAAAAGGCAAATGGACAGTGTCTAGGAAAGGTGGCCCAGCTATTCCATTTCTAGCCATTTCTAGGGAGGCAAGAAAGTATAGGTAAAAGTGGCCATGGCAACATTGCCTGAAATTGAATGAACTATAAAACACATTCAGTGTTCATTAGTTGAGAAATGGATACATTTTATAGCTTAGATACCTATAAAAACACCAAAATGAATGTCCTAGAGCTACACATATGAGCATGTAATTCTTAAAAACATAATTATCTACAAGCGTTGTTAAAATTTAAAATGACTCTGTTTACAAGTGAGTATATATACTGTAAGGACACAGAAACATGGATGGGAGGAACATACAATCATCCCAGGAAAACAGATAACTCCAACTAAGACAAGGAATGGAAGGGACAGGATTTCAAACATATCTGCAAAATGTTTCTTCTTTTAAAAAGAAATTCTAGGGGCCAGGGAGATGGCTCAGCAGAATAAGCACTTCCTTGGCCAGCGCAAGGGCCTGAGTTCAATCCCTGATTCTGCCAAAAAAAAAAAAAAAAGAAAAAGAAAAAAAATTCTAAAATAAATAAGGCAAAAATTAAAATTTACTAAATCTAAGTGTCATCATCATATTGTTTACCTTTTAAAATATTTATTTATTTATTTATGGTACCAGGGATTGAATATAGGACTTTGTGTTTGGCAGGCAGGCACTTATATGACTGAGCTATATCCCTAGGCCTTCTTTACTTTTTATAAAACAAGTATTTGTCATAGATTATATATATAACTTTTCAATATGTTTTACATACTCCAAAATGTTCTAAATTAACTCTTTAAAATTTAAATTACAAAAAAAATTTAAATGCCTGAAATAAAACCTGCTAGACATGGAAGCAGCTACATTGCAGTAAAAGAGAATATTCTGTACTGGGCAAAAAGTCCCCTTGTTGCTAGGGTTTCTGGGCTGATATTCTTCACTGGAGAGGTGGGGTGTGGATCCAGTGAAGGGGGGACTGGGTGACAGGTCATTACCAAGGATGGCAAGGCAGAGTGGCGCCATCTACAGGCTGGGGCTGAAGACACAGGCATGGGTATCCATATGGTGCACCATTTGGTAGCATTCGCAGTTTCAGAATTAGAAAGAAAGGTACAATGTACCTTGTGTGTACTGGGCACACAATACATCACTGTGTTCAGTTTTGGAGGTGGTAAAACCAAGATACATTCTTGCCCAATTCAAAAGTTTTGATGTCAATTTAAAGCAATTTCCATCCACTGCCACACTATAACATTCTTTTTTTTTTTCTCTCATTTCTAGTCTTTCTTTTTTCTTTTTATTTTTTAACAAAACAATCCAACACAGTTCAGCAATCCACAATAGTAGTGGGTTATCCACAGAAGTTGTTGACTTGAGCCATTCACAGCTCAGTATATTAATATGGCTTTAATTTATATACCTCGTTTTTATACTTTTCAGCTGTTTGGTTAAGACCAAGATAAAGCAAGACCTATATAACAAGATATGTAGCTTTTGAATCAGATAATGTCAGTCAGGTACCCTCAGGGTTTATCCTATAACCCTGTACCTCACTCTGTAGATCCTTTGTCAGTGTCAGCCATGTGGATGAGTCACAGCCATTGCTTGACCAAGTTGCTCTCTGTGGAAGCTGAGAGAAAGTTTTCTCTCCATGTGGCTCTCCTTGGGCACACAATACATCATTGATCACATTCCTCTGTGGCCCCATAATTTCCTTGATCAGAAAATTTGGGGCACAAGACAGTCCTACTACAATGTTGATGTTACAGTACAGGTTCTTCTATGTCCTGAGTCTTTACTGACCTTGAAAGGCTAAGGCCAAAATGTTGGCTGACCTTGCAGCCTTTATTTTTCTCCAATTTTTGATCTGCAAACTTAGGTTGTTAACCCTCCAGAAGAGAAGCTTATTATTACCATGTAACATATGCAGTTTGGTTTGCCCACACTACTTGTTTAAATATCAGACATCATGGCATAACGTAGAACAGGTATCTTTCATCAAGTATTGAGATATTAAACTCTAAGTACTTACAGAATATGAAGAAATTTTTTTTTAAAAATAGGAATTAACACTTACATATATTTACATAGATAGTTAGAAATCAATCCATATACAGTGCTGTAGCAGGACTGTGTGTGACTTTTTGTCTTATTTTTAATTTATTACCATTTAAAACATTTTATTTGAAAGACAGTATAGTAACAGTTGGTATGTCATGACAAGTAGTACGTATTTAGAAGACCAGAATGACAGGCATTTCAAACGTGACCCTTCTATTACACTTTGCTAGATTCAGTGCAGTTGCTTGGTTCACAGGCATCAGCGTATAAGGTTAGTCGGGGTGAGAATCCTACCCCGACTTAACTGCTAGTTTAAAAAAATCTGCTGATGTTTCTCAGGATCATTGTCTCACCCACCTAGTGTGTATAAGTGAATGGTTTTGCTCCTGTCATGTTTCTCAGCTTTTTTCTTTGCCCTCTCATTCTCCAATCCTCTAGTTCTTGCTTTCCTTTTAATTGTGTTATACCTTTCTATTTGTAATTCTTCTCTTTTGAGTTATACTAGAGAAACTATATGATGTTTGCACGTGTGGGTCTCATTTATTTTGCTTATAAGTATGTCTTCAAGTGGCATCCACTTAAATATGAAGGCTTCCAGTTTATCATTCTTTATAGCTGAGTAATACTCTACTGTATAAAAATACCACATCTTTTTCAACCATTCTTCATGTGATGGGCATCTTGGTTGTTTCCAACATTTGGCTATCACAAATTGTGCTGCTACAGGTACACATATATCCCTATGATATGACATTTTCAGTTCCTCCAGGAAAATTCCCAGTAAGGGGATAGCTGGCTTGAATGGGATTTCCAGTCCTAGTTTTTTAAGGAGTCTCCACACTGATTTCCGTAATGGTTGCACCAATCTACATTCCCACCGGCAGTGGAGAAAGGTTCCCTTTTCCCCACAACCTCTCCAACATTTGTTGTTGGTTGATTTTTTTTTTATGATAGCCATTCTTTCTGGGGTGAGATGGTATCTCGGTGCTGTTTTAATTTGCATTTCATGGATGGCTAGTGATGTGGAGTATGTTTTCATATATTTATTTGCTTCTTTAATTTTATCCTCTGAGAAGTGTGTGTTCATCTCAGATGCCCATTTCTGGAATGGGTCTTTAAATTTAGGGGCCCTAATGTTTTTTAGTTCTTTATAAATTATCTGAGTGCTTATGAGTTAGAATTTTTTCAAAATTTGTGGGTTTTCTTTTCACTTTGTTGGTAATTTTTTTTTGACGTGCAACAACTTCTCAATAAGAGGTGGTCCCTTATTAATTGTTGTTAATTCTTTCAAGTATTACCCATGCAATTTGATTTTTCTTCATGAACTCTTTGCCTACCTCTATGTTTTCAAGAGTTCCTCCTACTTTCTCTTCCAGGAGATTGAGTATTTCTATTTTAATGTTTACATTTTTAATCCATTTTGATTTTAGCTTAGTGCCTGGTGATAGACTTGGGTCAAGTTTTAGTTTTCAGCATGTGGAGAGGCAATTTTTGCAGCACCATTTTTCCAGTAAGTGTGTTTGGCCCCTTTATCAAAGAACAAGTGGTTGAGTGTGTTCATAGATGCCTCTGCATCTTCTAATCTATTCTGTTGATCCTCAGGTCTATTTTGTTGCCAATACCATGCTGATTTTAGCATGGTAGCTTTGTAGTATAATTTCAAGCCAGGAATTGTAATGCCTCCTGTGTTGTTTTTGTTCACCAGGATTGCCTTTGCTATTCTAGATCTTTTCTGGTTCCAAATAAATTTTAGGAATGATTTCTCTAGGTCTGTGAGGTATTTTCTTGGTAGTTTGATAGGGATTGCATTGAATCTGTACAACAATTTTGGGAGTATGGCCATCTTCACGATGTTGGTTCTTCCTATCCAGGAGCAGGGTATATCTTTCCATTTTCTGAAATCATCTATGATCTCTTTTTTCAGAGTACTATAATTTTCCATGAAAAGATCTTTAACTTCTTTAGATGAATAACAAGGTATTTCATTTTCTGCGATGCTATTGTAACCGGTACTGTTTCTCTAATTTCCCTCTCAGTGTGTTTGTTATCTGTGTAGAGAGATTCTATCGGCTTTTGGGTATTGACTTTGTGTCCTGCTATGCTACTGAATTTCTGTATCAATTCTAGTAGCTTCTTGGTGTAGTTTTTTGGGTCTTCCAAGTAAAGTATCATGCCATCTGAAAATAATGATAATTTAACTTCTTTACCTATTCTTATTCCTTTTATTTCTCCCTCTTCTCTAATGGTTCTAGCTAATAATTCCAGAACTATATTGAATAGGAGGGGTGATAGAGGACATCCTTGTCTTGTACCAGATCTGAGAGTCAAATATTTCAACTTTTCCCCATTTAGAATTATATTGGCCGTTGGTTCATCATAGATGGCTTTTATCAGATTGAAGTAGAGGCCTTCTATTCTAATTTTCTGTAGGATTTTGAACATGAAATAGTATTGGACTTTGTCAAAAGCCTTTTCTGTATCAATTGAGAGGATCATGTGGTTTTTAGTTTTCACTTTATTGATATAGTGTATTGCATTTATAGATTTGTGAATAATGAACCATCCTTGCATGCCTGGGATGAATCCTACCAGGTCATGGTATATGATCTTCTTGATGATTTGCTGCCTTCTTTTTGCTAGGATTTTATTGAGGATTTCTGCATCTATGTTCATGAGGGAGATTGGCCCGTAGTTCTCTTTTTTAGTTGTGTCTTTCCCTAGTTTTGGTATTAGTATAATACTTGTCTCCAGGAATGACTTTGGGAGAACTGTTTCCTTTTCAATTTCATTGAAGAGTTTGTGGAGTGTAGGGATTATATCTTCTGTAAATTTCTTGCAGAATTCAACTGTGAATCCACCAGAACCAGGACTTTTCTTTGTTGGCAGGCTTTTTACTACATTTTGTATTTGGTTGGCTGTTATTGGGTTATTGAGAGTTACATCTTCTTGATTCAGTTTTGGTAATTTGTACCTTTTGAAAATCTATCCATTTTGTCTGTGTCTTCTATTCTGTGAGCATAATGATCCTCAAAGTAGCTATTGATAATCTTCTGAATTTCCAATGGATCTGTAGTGATTATACCCTTTTCATTCCTTATTGCTTATATTTGAATTTTTTTCTTTCCTCTTTTTGATGAGGTTAGCTAGTGGCTTATGAATTTTATTTAGTCTTTCAAAGAACCAGCTTTTTGATTCTTTGAACTGTTTTCTTCATCTCAATTGAATTAATTTCTGCTCTGATCTTTATGGTTTCTTCCCATCTTTGGGCTCTGAGTTTGGTTTGCTCTTCCTTTTCTAGATGTTCTAAACACACGTTAGTGTGTTTATTTGTTCCCATTCTGTTTTCCTAATGTGTGAGTTCATAGCTATGAACTTCCCTCAGAGAACTGCATTCATCGCATCCTGTAAATTCTTTTAGTTTTCACTTTTAAGTGAAAAGTTGTGGTTAAATTTTCATTGAATTGTAGATATTGTTGAATTTCTTGTTTTATTTCATCTGTAACTCATTGATTGCTGAGTAGGGTGTTGTTTAATTTCCATGTATTTAAGGGTTTTTTCTAGTTTCTTTTCTCATTTATTTCCAGTTTCATTGTACTTTGGTCAGATAATATGCATGGGATAATTTCTGGTTCTTTGAATATACTTAAGTATGACCTATGGACTAGTACATGGCTTATTTTAGAAAATGACCCTTGTATAGCTGAAAAAAATGTGTAGTCAGCTGTGGTTCGGTGGAACACTCTGTATATGTCCACCAGGTCCACTTGTTCCAGGCTCTGGTTCAGTTCTACTAAGTCTTTGCTATTTTTTTGTCTGGTTGACCTATCTTTCTGGGATAACGGGGTGTTTAGGTATCCTGTTAAGACTGTGGTCTTAGATATTAGATTTTTCGTGTCCATTGAGATTTGTTTTACAAAATTGGGTGCTCCCGTGTTTGACACATATGTATTTATGAGTGTTACCTCTTCTTGTTGAATTCTTCCCCTAACCAGTATATAGTGGCCTTCTTTATTTCATTTGATCATTCTTGGTTTGAAGTTGAGACTGTCAGAGAACAAGACTGCTACCTCTGCTTTTTTCTGAGGTGCTGGAGCATGAAGTATTGTTTTTCATCCTTTGACTTTCAGCCTATATATTTCTTTACGAGTTAAGTGTGTTTCTTGTATACAGCATATTGTTGGATTCTGTTTCCTAATCCACTGTGCCGGTCTATTTCTCTTAATTGGTGAATTGAATCCATTTACATTGATGGTTATAATTGAAATGTGCTGACTTATGATTGACATGTTATTTACCTGCTGTTGTTTACTCCTTTTTTTCTCCTATGCTTAATTGCTTGCTCTATTGTGTGAGTTCCTTATGTTCTCATTGGTCAAGTTCTGATCATTTTGGCCCCTCTCTAGAACATCTTTCAGTAGTCTGTGTAGGGTTGGCTTTGTCACCATGAAATTCTTTAGTTGTTCTTTCTCTTGGAAGTATTTCACTTCTCCATTAAACTTGAAAGACAGTTTGGCAGGGTATAATAGTCTGGGGTGGAATTTGTTTTCATGGAAGACTTGAAGTACTCTGCTCCATGTTCTCCTTGCCTTCATGGTTTGTGAAAAGAAGTCAACTGTAATTACGATGGGTTTTCCTTTGAATGTGACCTGCTTTTTTTCTCTAGCAGCTTTCAGTATATTATTCTTGGGCTGGATTTCTAGGATCTTGACTATTATATGTCTCGGTGTGTTTTTAATTGGGTTGACATAATTTGGCATTCTGTATGCTTTGGTTACCTGGATGTCTGATTGTTTCATCATATTTGGGAAGTTTTCTGTTATTATGTCTGCCCATATTCTTCTTATATCATTTGTATTGACTCTCTTTTCATTGATGCCTATTATTCTCACATTGTTCATCTTGACATCGTCTTGTATTTGATGAATTTTTTTTCCTGCATCTTAGTTGTTTTTGAGATCTCTTCTTACCTTTTCACTAGCTGCACCAGCATCTTCAAGATCTGAAACTCTGTCTTCACTTTCGCTCAAACGGTTTTGTAGGCTTGTGTTTGAGATTTTAAGTTCCTCTATATCTCTTTGACTCTGCTTCATACAATCTATTTCTTTCCTGTATTGCTCATCCAAGGAATCCATCAATTTTCTAATCTCTATTTTTTTTTATCAATGTCTTCTTTAGAAGCAGTTATTAACTCTTTTACTGCAGGTTTTTTTTCAGACTGGGTTTCCTCCATGTGTTTCTGCATTTGATTCTTTACTTCAAATGCTATGAATTCAGGGATTTCTTTTTTTATTTCAGTAATAAATTCTTCTCTGAGTTCCTCTGTACCTTTTTGCTATTGCTTATTTACTTCTGACAGTATTAATTCATACATTTCAGCTGAGTTAGTGTCCTCAGCGCTTGATCTGGGTGGGTATTGGGTTTACCCCATATGTTTCTGTATTTGATTCTTTACTTTAGATGCTATGAATTCTGATATTTTTTTTTATTCCAGAAATAAATTCTGCTCTGAGTTCCTCTATAACTTTCTGCTGTTGTTTCTTTAAGACCCATGCTATTAATTCATACATTTCAGCTGAGCTAGCATTCTGTGCACCTGTTCTGGGTGGAGTCAAGGCCTGAGATTGCATTTGGCTCCTTGTTTTTATCATTTTATATAGCTCTGACCTCTGACCTTTGGTGTAGAGCTTTGGTGCAGTTTTAACCTTAGCACCTTATGAAATCCAGGTATTGATATGTCAAATTCTAGCTCATGTAGTTGTGCCTGGCTTGGGTCTGCCTGCTGTGCTCAGCTCCTTCCTGTTGCTGTCCTTGGAGGTGAGCCTGTTGTGCCCCTTTGGCAAGATGTTCTGCTCCTGGATCAGCTGTATTGTTTTGACCCTAGTCTCACTGCAGGCACTTCAGCTGCAGAGTTTCACTCCAGGCCTGTATGCCAGGCCTGGCCTGGGTGTGGAGGGGTATGGGATGGGCAGGAGAGCACAGAAGCTCTCCCACACACTCACCGGACCTGGGCTTTGGCAGGTCTGCAGGGTTCCCAAAAGCGTGGTGATGTTCTCACTCACAGGACGGGCTGTGCTGGGTCTGGAGAGGAGGGGCAGGACCAGAGAATGCTGGGAAAGGTCTCTCTTGCGTGGTGGGCCTGGAAGTTCTCCTTTTATTATGATAACTTTCTACTTTTTCCATGAATATAAAAACAACAAGTGTTTATTAGCTTAAGAGCTTTTAAAATTTGATGTGAAAAATATAAGAAGGGAACTGGAAATTACCTGATTCCCACTAAAAGAGGAATGGATATTTGAATAGACTGTGTACAAACATATTACAAAATATAGCGCAAGTCTTGGATGGATGCTGAAAGCTGACCACAATTTTTATAAAAAGCAACCAAATGTGTACGTATCTGTGTGTTTATGCAAGTTTAGGAAAACTACAGTTGGCTCCACACGCTGTTTCAGGTGGTACCTGCCTCAGTCAGTGCTCACTACAGAAACAGATTTGAGGAGAGGTGACACAGGTATATAAGGATTCTCAGGGTTGGCTTACAGTGGGACGGCCTAAGAGCCGGGTGTGGAAGAGCTCCAAAGGGGGCAGTGAAGGGGACAGCTCAGCGTTGTGTCCCCTACAACGAAAGGGCCTGCGACAAAAGCCAGGAAATAACGTTCAAGGTAAAGGTGAGGACTCCAGCTTTTCTGGTTTCCTTCCTCCTTCTCCACTTCCCTTTTATGCCATTCAGCCAAGGCACACGAGGGCAGGTTCTGTGTCCTCAGTAAATCCCCACGGACACATCCGAAATTTGTGGCTCCTCCGACCTATGGGGCATTTCTTACTCAAGCAGACTCAGTTAATTATGACATTAATGACAGGGAAGAGGTGTGAATGAGGCTTTGACCTTTTTTTTTTTTCTTTACTTTTAAATTTACTATTTTTTTAATAAGAATGTGGGGGGGGGGAATTAACCTTAACCACATCACTCAGAATCACTTTCTAGATTATATTTTCCTGGACTTTTTATACAAAACATGCACGCATATATACTTACAGTATGCACACTGTGTCAGCCCCCTTCCTCGGCAATTACCAATATACTAAAGGTCTTAGTGTATGACTTTCCTTCCTTGTCGATGAGTTATAACTTACTGGACACAACATATCTGAGTGTTTGAAGTTCCCAGCTCCTGCTTGTGGGACTTTCCCAGGGCTTCCAGTGATCCCTAGCTACAGTAAACTTCCCCCTGAACCCACGTTCGCACACGGGTTTTCTTAGGCAAGTGCAGGTTTCCTAGGCCACAGCCAGATGTGCCAAAGCTAATACATTTGGTATATCTTTTTTTTTTTTGGAAACCGGGGATTGAACTCAGACCCTTGCGCTTGCCAGGGAAGCACTTATCCCACTGAACCATCTCCCCAGCCCCCCAAAGCTAATATATTTGGGACTTGAGTTTGAGCCACATTTCCAAACTGTCCTACTAAAAGTGGTTTTCTGTTGCTGATGTTTGATGTTTATTATAAGCATACTGTACTCTCACCGGCAGGGTACGCCAAGGCCAAGGGAGTTCTGCTTAACTCACAACAGGGAAATGACAAGTGAGAGACCTACAGGTAAAACCGAAGGACTTTCTGCAGAACTTTCACACCAGCCAGAGTCAGGCCGAGAGCAGCGGTTCCCAAGGAGGGTGGGGCGCGCAGCTGGCGCTCCCAGAGGGGAGGGGCGGGGCCCTCCAGCTTCGGGGCGGGGGAATGGAGGGGCGGGGCCGGAGGGGCGGGGCGGGGCCGGAGGGGCGGGGCCGCTCCCCTCCGCTCCCGGCTTCCCGCCCCTCCCGCCCTCCGGCCGCGTACCCGCTGGACCTGCAGACGTGGCGGGGCGGGACCGGAGGGCGCTCCCGCGCGCACTCGGCCGCCGGAGCGGTAAGAGCCCGGGCACCCTGACCCCATCCCTTCCTGGGCGGGCCGGGAGACCCTGCTGTGGACCCTTGTCCCGCCACTCTTTGTCCCGCAGCCAGCGGCGGGGACGCGGCGGAGGCAGGGGCAGATGGGGTGCAGGTCCGGGGAGGCGGGCGGCGCGGCCGAGGGCCCTGCGTGGGTGCGGGCGTGTGAGTGTGTGTGTGTGAGTGTGTGTCGCTCGGGTCCACGCTCATGCACACACCCACATGCCCGCACGCCGGGTCTGCCCCCTCGGCCCGCGGGAGCCTCCCACGCTCTCCGGTCCAGGCTCAGGCGAGGCTGAGAAGTTACCCAAAGTCCCGGGTCCAAGTCCCCGCACCCGGGGCGCAGAGGGAACCTCCGGCCCCCTCTGCCCACTCTTGGCCTGGAAGCTGAGTCAGGCGCTGAGCCCCCTCACACAGCCCCTCGCCGGGCCCTCTGCCGTCCCAGCCCTCATCTGGGTGGCCTCCCTACCACACCCCACAGCCCCTCCGTCCTTTCGCCTAGCTTCTGCCCGGGATCCGGTGAGTATTTCTAGCCTGCGGTCTCCTGGCGCCTGGAACCTGTGCCTGTCTTGGAGCAGCAGGCTCTTCAGGCTCTATGGGAACGGTGTGTCCTGCTGACCCTCAGTTCCATCCTGAGCAGCTTGAAGGATACAAGCAAGTGGCCTCTTTAATCAGTGGCCTTCCAACTCCTCCTTAGGACCTCACTTCAGACAACCTTCTGGGAATCCCAGGAACCAGCCTTTCTCCACTGATGGCCTGGTCTGTCTGCTCCTCCTGGCACCCCTGTCCTGCCCCACCCTCCCTTTCATCAAGCATGAGTTTGGGAGAGAATCTGATCACCATCTTATGTTGTAGGCTGTAACCAAAGGAGTGAAACTTTAGGGTGGAATTTAAGGAGCAAGAGAGCCAGTGCAGAAGGAATTTGAAGGTAGGAGGGAACAGGATTCAGACCTTGTGATTAGCCATTTACTTATAAGACCAGGCTTATATCAGACTCCATTCCTTTTTGATCACTATCTAACAGTATTTCAGTCCAGCAAATATTTGTGGATCACAAATAAAGCCAGGTGCTATTATTGGTCACAGTCCTGGAAGACGAATAACATAGAAACAAACACTTCTAAAGATAGGCAGGCAGTAGCAGAAGTATGGGCAAGGTCTCACAAAAATTTAGAAGCGGGAGTGAGTGGCACAGATGATGGAAGATATCAGAATGAAGGGTGACAAGAGCAGATGGTAGCAGAGCAGCAAGGCAGGGAGTGCAGAGGTTTGTGGGGCTGTGGCAGTTGTGAGCGTCCAGGAAAAGAGTTATCAGAGACTTAGATTGGAGCTGAATTATGAGGGCCACAGATGCTGTGCAAAAGTTCTTACACTTATGGGACTTTTTCCTCCTGTACTGGGGACTGAACCCAGGGCTTCACCCTGAGCTACCTCCCCAGTTCTTTTTAAATCTTTTAATGACAAGTTCTTGCTAAGTTGCTAAATCTGTAATCCTGGCAGTCTGAGAAGATGAGGCAGGAGCACTGAAAGTTCCAGTGCAGCCTAAGTAGCTGAGCAACCTAAGTTTTTAAACAGAGGAACCAATAGATTTCATCTTTGTTTGGGAAAATTGCCAGTTGGACACATGGACTTGCATCTGGGACCCTGCACCTGTAGTTGATACTCACAAAAATTTAGAAGCTGTAGTGAGTGATTCTTTGAAAGGAGTGGCGCAGATGATGGAAGATATTAGAGTGAAGGGGTTGGCTGAAGCCTGTCAGCCAGAGCCTGTGTTCCTGGTCCTTTGCTGACCAGCTCTTTTTTGAACAGCACTTTTGTGACCTCATATAGACTTTCATGGTACCATATTTAGATTTTTGCCAAGTGAGACCATTAAAAAAAAAAATCCATCCACTGCCACCACTTTTTAATAAAATGAGAAATACCTTAATACCAAGTAAAGCATGAGATCTAAATTTGCTAGATGAAGGCAGTTTTATGTTTAGTAAATTTAGATTTAAGGAATGCTCAAGATCTTGTCCTCATTTTTCTCCAAAAGGACTAAGCTCTTGTTGCCCATCTTACTCGCAAGAGGATGCAGTGAGGAGGCCCCAAGAGATGGAGTGGGCTGTTTGCCCACAGAGAATCTTTGTCACCCGAGGCCACAGCTGCAAGGCAGCTCTTTCACCACAGGACTCACACCTCTCACCTCTCGCTCTTCCTCGGCACATTCTCTTGTCCTCCGTCAGATGTCTATCGTGAATGTCTAGAGTTTGTTTCAGGACACGCTTTTGCACACTCTGTTACCCACCATGCCTAATAACCATATCAAAGCCCCATTTAGACTCTCCCTTGCATCCTATCATCTAGTCCCGGCACATTTTTCCTTTATTTAATGTGCTTCTTATGCACTGCTTTTTAATAGTTTTGTGTTAGTACCTCAAACAGATTGTTCTTTTCAGAAAGACAATGCCCTCTTCTGTTTTACACTTATTTAGGAAGCTCTGATGATGATACTCCGATGCCTTGTGTAGCTCTAGGAGAGTTTTAGGTGATGAATGAATTTGTTCATGAAAAACTAACTTATTCCCAGCCCACAAAGAGTTCTTTATATGTCATCCTTCTTTCCCCTGGATTTGCTGAAGCAGCCTCCTTGTTTCTAGGGGCTCAGTCTTCCTAGCTTCAAAGCCAGAGTCATGGGTGCAGTGACTAGTGTTCAAAGCCAGAAATCAGGAAGGACTTGACACTGTGCTTTTGGTGCATCCAGACAGGGTTGGGGATCTCCCAGGAAACATCAGTCATATCACAGCCAAAGTCCTGGTAAGCTCCAATGCTCTCTGCTCAGAAAGAACCTTGTACTTACAGCAGACAAAAGGATACAATCTTAAAAATGACTACATTTCCATCACAACAGAATTCAGGGTCAATAGAGATCTATCAAAACAAACAGGTTTAGGGAAATTTAAAAAGTTATAATAGGTAGGAGTAAATACAGGTTAGAAGTACACACCATTAGAAATTAAAATAAGTGACCATTTCTATCACTTAGTGATAGTGTAAGCTGCTGGTCTTTCTCCAGTATATATAATCAGTAAATATTTTTTAGCATTGTCAGGTTAACACCTTAGAGCTGATTTTACATTTTATTTATTTACTTATTTGCTATTTCCTAAGGGTCTGTGTTGCTGACTGGATGTAGAACAGTCATAGAAAAGTTGATTTTCTATTGTGTTTTTGTGGTCAGCTCTGCCCACCCTGGGGGGTGGGGCTATGGTGGCAGGAATCCGACCAGGGTCCCTGCACACTTGCCTAAGCTTGCCTAAGAAGGTGCTTTAGGCTGCTGAGCTCTCTGGCCGGCCCCAAAAGAGTTTCATTGGAGTAGTTTGTCTGCCCTTTGGGGAAATGACCTAAGGTGGTTGGACTATCAGGTGTAGGTGAGAGCTCTATGGTCCCCTGCTTCCTCCCTATCCAGAGATTTGTGAAGAGTCTTAAGTTCTTTGGTGGAGTCTTTCTGCATACTCTCAGTGTATTATTAGCACCCAGGCTTTCTTACTTGGTTTGGTCTTGCTGCCCCAAGCCCTAGCTTTTCAGTCCTCTGTTCTAGAAGCAGGACATGCCCGAACCTCTCAGCTCCCAGCCTTGGAGTTCTGCATTCAGCTAGCAGCACTAGAAGACCTTCTCCAAAAGGCCCCAGGCCGCTGGGCCCCATGAAATCCTGTACTGTGGTTGTGGAAAGCCAGGCGGTACCAGGACATTACTCTCACCGGAGCACATATCATAAAACATTTCCCATTCCAGAACAGGGAGTGATTTCTCACGTACGTGATGGTGATTAGCATGCCCTGGAGTTCCAGCCAGCACATGAACCTTCCTGAAAAGTGAACGCCCAGTTATGGATTTTAAAATGATTACCGAAGAATCCTGAAGAGCGTATTCCTGAATCTAACATTTCAGTTGTTAACCAATTACCCCACGGTATAAAGTTAAACTAATTAAAATACATGTGTGCCACATCATATTATTTTGGAATCTATTATGGGTAGTATAACAGCACATTTAGGACAAAGTGTATAGGTTGAAGTGTCCATAATAGCATTTGTTTGCCCAGGAATGCTTATCAGAGCCAGATTTATCCTTCTATCCCTGCTTATATAGAAAAGTGAAGTAGATTGGAGTTATTAATAACCCAGATTAATAATAAGGGTGCTCAAATTACCTTACAAACAAAAATGTCAGATTTGTGACCTGCTACAAATGAAACATGGGAAGAAAAGTTAAATTGAAGCATCATTTATTCTCCTTCAGGTTTGGCCCTAAGGACCCAGGTGGGAACAGGATAGATTAAGACAGAACTCTTGAAGATGTGGCCATCAAATCATGTCCCAGGCCAGGGGCAGCAAACATTTTCTGTGACAACCCAGATAGTAAATATGATAGCCATTTGTCATGCTAGAGAAGCTGTAAGCAAAAGGATATGCCTCTGTCCAGTAAAACTTTATTAACCAAGACAGACAGAGACAGGCGGTGACATCTGGCCAGCAGGTTGAGACTTGCCAACTTGGTGCCATAGGCCACGCCTGATTCCAAAAGAAGGTTTCACAAAGATTTCAATCAGCTTCCCAAAGACAATAGGTTTTCAAGCTGCCCACTCCAATCTGCTCCCCTCGCCTCTCAACTCCCTTTCCGCCCATAATCCACAACGATAACCCCTTTGCAGCACAGTGGCCTTGTCTCATTCTTTCCTGTTTTAGCTAGGCAGACTCCTTGACACTCGTGGCCAACCTTGAAGGTTCGTTATTTAGTAAACCAGCCAGGGGGCAGTAAGCAGGTTCTGCCTTTCCTACCTTGAGACTTGTTTGCAGGAGTGTCACCGTCACTGAACACAGCTCTGGCAGGAGTTGAGTTAGACTTTCCAGCTCAGTGCTACACTTTGAATCTAGGATATCTCTCAAGGGGCTGGGGAGATGGCTCAGTGGAATAAGCACTTCCCTGGCAAGCACAAGGGCCTGAGTTCAAATCCCTGGTTAAGACCCCCATCTCAGGAGTCTTGCTCCCTCCCTGGATATCTCCCAAACCCATGTGCTGAAGGCTTGGCTCCCAGGTTAGGGCTCTTGAGAGGTGATGGAAATGGTAAGAGTGGGGCTTAGTGGGAGATCTTCCAGTCTTTACACAGATGCCCTTAAAGCGAATGCTGGGAATGTCAGCTTCTGTGTCATTTTCACTTCCTGGCCATGAAGGGTCACATGCTCTTGCCAAAGCAAGCTGCCTCCCCACAGGCCCCAAGGCATGACCTGAAACCACCAAACTTTCAGCCAAAATGAACCTTTTCTCTTTATGAGGTGATTATCTGGGGCATTTGTTATGGTGATAGAAACCTAATACATTCAGTTAATGGAGAGGTAAAGGAATAAAAGACAGACAATATGAAGTTACAGAGTCGCTTAGAGCTGCCACTACAATGAACATCTGAGTATCACAACTTAAATATTAATAAACTCAGTCACCATGCCATATTAATTGACCTTTCTGCTATGCACCAAAGTCGCACTAAGTGTTGTATAAAATGTGAAAGAAAAACAAGAAGAACCCTTGTCTTCTTAGAATTAGCATATAAGAGGGGGAAATTCAAGCGCCTCTAATCAAAGAGAATTGTAATGCTTCTGGGTGAAGTAGCCACAAGTCACTCTGAGGGTTCAGAAGAACAATTAAATGCAATTAGAGGAATGAAGACTTAAGGAGGTAGTGGCTTTACCTGAGCCTAAAATGGTTTTCTTTAAAAAAAAAAAAAGCAACAGTTGACCCAAATCCTCCTCGAGTTCTCTTGTAACTGAATAGATACTCATATTATCGCATTTCAGGCTTTGAAAGGGTGGCAGGGAGAAAGCTCGGTGGTCTAAGCACTTGCCTGGCAGATGCAAGGACCGGGGTTCAGTCCCAGGTACTGCTTGTCTTGCCAGCCTCGTGCCAAGCCAGCCACCAAAACCAGGTGTGGTGGTGCACACGTAATGCCAGTGCTGGGGAAGGTGAGACAGGAGGGTCACTGTGAGCTCAGCCTGTGTAGCAAGACCCTGTACCAAATCATAAATAAATAACATTTTGGAAGGGCCTAGCAAGAGGATGGTTAGCCAGGGCATGGTACTGAGTGAGGCCCCAGGGGAGCAGGGCCTCACTGAGTGGAGACAGGAAGGGGAATCCCTGAGAATGTGGTTGAAGCTGGGAAGTGAAGGATGGGAAGTTGGGCAGACAGGAGCAATGCAGTGGTGAACTCAGTCCTGAAGTAGCAGGAACCCCAGTGGGGCCCAGGCGTGAGAACAGAACGATGGCTGTGGGTTCTAACAGTGAGCATCTCCAGGATTTGGCCACTGGTAGCAGGCAGACAGCACTGCAGGTAGGGTTCAGATATGCTTCAGTCTCACACATGGGCTCAAGTTCCAGATCTGCTCTTTACTAAAACTATGGCCGAGAATCCCAGTTCCTTTCTGTGTAAAATGGAGCTCATCATGTCTAACGCAGGAGATAAGACACTGAAGTGGCCTGAATAAGTAGGTGCTCCATAGTTGATAAATATTGATATTGTATGTTCTTAGAAAGATGAAAGATTAGTCAGTCAAAATTCTACAGTTTTAAGCCTGGATTATTAGAAGTCTAGGTGGTGTTTGGAGAAACACAAAAGACAAGATCTGTTGTCTAGAATAAGACAGGTTCCCCTGGGGATGGGAAGGGATGTCCAGCTGGCCTTTAGAACTACTTATTTAGAGATGGTATTAAAAAAAAAAAAGACAATGGCACTACTTGAATATAGTTCTTATCCTACAACATTCATGTTTTTTTTAATGAAGTTTAATAGTTTCTCTTATATTTCAGAAATGCACATCTATCACCACTACCTAATTTTAGAGCCTTTTCACCACCTCCAAGAGCAATCTTGTCCTTGTTAGCTTTGCTTCTTATTTCTCCTTTGATCTGAAAACCACTGCTCTTCCTCTGTGGAATGGAAGTAGATATCTGAGAGCTGCAGCGCAGACACGGTGTGTGAAAACTTCAGACAGGAACGTGACCCAGCAAAGGAGTTCAAGCGTCAGAAAAGACCAGGCCGTTTTATAGACGGGCTGTCTGGGGCCGAGCCGGTTAGCGTGAGCCGTGTAAGCAAGCAAGCCTGTCCCACATGCAGCCGGTGTTTTAAGTGGCTTCTCTCGTATCATGGTTTCATTTCATACAGTTTCAGCAGCGTGAGATTTGACCACTTGGTAAAGATTAAAGTCAACAACAATGTCCACTGATTCACCTAAAATGTGCCTTGTTGTGTAGTGAGAACTCTGCCTTGCTTTTGGATCAGGCATCCTCTTGAGCCAGTCTTCTTAATGCTGTGCATTAAGGCTGCCATGAACCACATGAGCCTGTATAAATTTAGTTATTTATTTAAAGTTTGGTTTGTTTTTTTTTTTTTGCAGTATGGAGGACTGAATTAGGGACCTTGCGCTTGCTTGTCAAGACACTTATGCCACTGAGCTATCTCCCCAGACCCATAGATTTTATTATTTAAAATGGAATGTAATGCACTGTTTAATTCTCAGTTACACTGGCTGCAGTCCAGGTGCTTTGTATCCACGCACTGGACAGTGCAGGTACACAACACTTTCATCATCGCAGAGAATTGTGTTGACAGCACCATTCTATGCCATGTCAACAACCTGTAGGCTTCTAAAGGAGTTTGCCAATTGTAGGTTACTGCATAAAGATTAAATTCTCATTTACTCCATATGTCACTTATCTCCCTTTCACCCTTGTGTTTCCCTGACTAAACTCTATTGAGCCAGCCCAGACTTTCCCCACCTGGTCCCCAATGAAGCACACTTACGCATATGCCTGGCCTTGTTAGTACCCCTAGTGACATTTCAAGGCTAATAAAGCATCTTTAAAAAAAAACAAAAAACTTTTCAGATACTCTCTAGGCTTTCATTATTTTCTACCCAAGGTAGCAAAGTCAGATTAAATTTATAGACACAGATAATATAATTCCCATATGCATATCCCACATGCCAAGTGAGAGATCCTTAAAGTTTATTGATAGGTCCATTGGTTTATATTTGTTTTCTATTGTTACATTATATTATAATAAATTGAACAGCTTGTATCAGTAGAAGTTTATTGTCTTGAGGTTCTGGAGGTCAGAGGCCCAAAATCAGTTTCTGTGGGTCCCAGTCAGGGTGCTGGCAGGCCTGCCCTCATCTAGAGTCTCAGAAGAAGAATGGTGTTCTCGCCTCATGCAGCCTCGCGTGCTGCTGTTCCTAGGCGCATGTCCCCTTCCTTCATCCTTCCAGAGCAGCATTTTGCCCCTCTTTGTGCTCAGATCTCCCTCTTGGGGATGCTCAGGTAAATCAGAACTGTCCCCTGACTCAAGATCCTTAGTGGCATCTGCAAAGTCATTTTGCTTTATAAGGAACAGTCACAGCTTCCAGGGGTTAGGGGATGAATGCCTTTCAGGACCATTATTCAGGCTACAGTAAGGTTACATAAATGTACTTATTAGTTAGAAGAAAGTTTACCACTGTCGGGCCTAATTGCATTATTCAGAGCTTTCAATGAAAGCTTAGCAATTCACATAAAAGCATAAAGTGTTTGTAATCATGTTGGCAGATATTAAAATGTCTGATGATGCTGGTGACACCTTAGCCACTGGAGACAGAGCAGAAATGACTGAGATGCCCACTAGAGATTCTTTACCTGAAGACACAGCAGTGCAGTGTGATTCTGCTTCCAGTTCAAATCAGCCAGCGGCAGAGGCTGATCCTGGAGGAGATGATCTCCATGGGAGTGCAGCTGAGCAGGGTGCGGAGCCTGCTGCCCCTGGGCACCCAGCGCTGTCCACAGACACCACAGCCCCGGAGCGCCCTCTCCACAGAGAAGCAGCTGAGGACACACTTGCTGAGTGCATTGAGTCTGTCAGCCTCGAGGGAGAACCCGGATCTGAAATACCCCTGATGGAGCAGAATGATCAGGTAAGGATGCCTTTCTGTTCATTTCAATTTAGGTTCTTCCTGACACCTACTGTCTCATACTATTTTCTGTTATAACGTAGTACTACAGACCACGTATGTTATAAAGAAAAAAGGTTAATTTGGTCTACACTGAAGGAGCCATACGGGGTGAAGGCCTGGGGTAGTCCTACAGTAGGGCAGGGCATGACGTAATGAGAGACAGGGAGTCCACAGGAGACCTCAGCAAACTGGCCATGATAGCACACCTAACCCATTCATCTGCCAATCACATGAACAGCTTACTACATACTGGAGAACAGAGCCCCAGCTACTTCTGAAAGGTCCACCCGATCCCTCCTCCTACCTTCCATAATGGGGATTAAGTTTGAACCCAACCTTCAGAGAGGGCAAACCAAACTCAAATCCTGGTACCTACCATGGGCAGAGCTTTAGGTGGGAATTGAGAGTTTAAAGTTGGCTACCATGTCACCTATGTCATCAAAATGTATTGTGTGGTGATTGAAGATGTAGAACAGTTTGTCACCTTCATATTTGCATTCTGATCACTACATTAATAATAACAGCCATCAATGACTGGGCACAGCTTGGGTCCCAGGCATTCCTACTTTATGTTACATGATTTACTCGATAGAGCAGTTCAAAGCCGGGTATTGCATGCTGCAGTTTACAGAGAAAGCCACCGGGCTCACATGGGTTGAGCACTTGTCCTGGGATGCTCAGTAGTACACAGAAGGTACTGCAGGAGCAAGCATATTGACTCCAGATGATTAGGGAGCGGTTCTACCCTAAGCAAGTCAGTGCTCTGGAAGACCACTCACGTTACACTGCAGATTTACAGATCTACTATGCCCAGATCACTGCTTTATCTTCTGCACCACCCTCTCAGGGACCAGAGGCAGACCCCACTCAGTGTCCCCTCCTCTTAGTGCCTGCACCTGTACTTCTGGAGGACGTGGTAGCATGTCACTTTGGGACCTTGTGCTACACCAACATGACCATCCAAGCTGGATGTCCCAGTGCCTTCCCCTCCATACATGTGGAGACAGACAGGGTGGGAGGGGCCCAGAACGGAGGAAGAGATAGGCTGTGTGTCCTCCACCCTGCCCTGGATGGATCTAGGGGACAGTGCTAGAGGGAGCAGGGGGCTGTTCACACCAGGTGTGCACCTCAGATCATCCCTTTGGGTGACTCATGTCCTGAAGCACAGGAAGAGAACCAGGAGCCTTCATTTTCCAACTTAACATTAAGTCTGCTAGTTTGGGCAAGAGACCTCATTTCTTTGTGCTTCAATTTTTTCTTCTAAAGATAAACAACTGCACATGAAGATTGGAATGTACCCTTCTGACTAAGGTTCTATGGATTTTATTCAAGGTGAGGCTTGCCCTCCCTTACCTCAAGGACCTTAACATAGAACTGTTCTGTGGTGAGAGGAGCAGTATTTCCATTCTGTCACTAAGCCAAAGCTGAAGGACCACTTGGTGGGAGTTTGTGGAGATCTTCGGACCAGCTAGGAGTTTGGGTCAGACATGGCAAACATTTACAGAAGTTTATGAATTTGAAGAGGTCACAGATCCTTTGAGGAAACTATAGAACCTCTATGACATTAAGAACCCCTAGGCCACAACTCTACTAGAGCATTCCATCCCTGGTTGGAGTAAGGCTTAAAAAACCCTTATCTCCATGCATAGCAGTGCATGCCTAGAGCCCCAAGAAGTTGAGGCAGGAGGACCTCAAATTTGAAGCCAAGCTAAACAACTTAGCAAGACCCTGCTTCAAAATTAATTGTTTTAAATGGGGATGTAGCTCAGTGTCAAGGCCCTGAGTTGAATCTCCAGTAAAAGAAAAAAGAGAAGAGGAAGAGAAGAGAAGAGAAGAGAAGAGAAGAGAAGAGAAGAGAAGAGAAGAGAAGAGAAGAGAAGAGAAGAGAAGAGAAGAGAAGAGAAGAGAAAATCTTGATTCCAGAATCACAACCCCAAGGAATCTGAATCAGGGATGAATTTGAGCACAGAGGCTGTTTTTTGTTTGTTTGTTTGTTTTGTTTTTAAGTAGTGCATATTGGTAATGAAGAATGGTGAGGTTCCTTTTGATAAAATGGTGTGCATATTTAACATTTGGGTCTTTTCTATCTCATACCTCTCCCTTCCTCCCTTCCCACCCCTTGTCCTAATCCCCTTTCTCATCTCCAGTAGTCTACTTCCTGGCTTCCTGTCATCTCTTTGTTTTGCTTACTGATTTGGTTTTTCATATAAGAGAAAACATATGGAATTTAACTTCCTGATTGTGTCTTGTTTCACTTAACATAATTCTCTCTTTTTCATCAGTTTTCCTGCCAATTAGCTATTTATTCCATCACGTGAATTTACAACACTATCTCTCCACTCATCCACTGATGGGCATCTAGGGTGCTCCTGCAGCCAGCCAGGCTGTTAGGAAATACCCCTGCTCTCAATGCAGCTGTGCGTGTGTCGCTGCAGCTTGCTGACTAACGCATTCAGGAACATGCACAGGAGCAGGAGGCGCTCTCTCCTGAGTTCCTCAGTGGCTGTGCTAGCTCTGTGAACAAGGTCGTGGGAATGCCCATTTTCATAAAACAAACATTACTTGACATCAAAGGACTGATAGACACCCCTCATAATGGAAGGCTGCAGGACCCTACTGCCATATATGGACAGATGGACCAGAGTCAGCAGAGAAGCATCAGAGTTTAGTCTCAGTGCGGATCACCTGATTACACCACAACCACAAAACCACAGCTAGACATGGATTTTTAAAAAGCACCTCAAACGGTTCTAATATTCAGCCAGGAGAGAAAACAGTTGCTCCAGGTCAGAGAACCTCCAAGGTCCTTTCCTGTGATTCCTTGAGTAGGTGATCTCTTGGTATCATGCCTGCTCTCAACTGTGGTGCTAACAAAGCACTGCAAAACCATATGGTGTGGGCTGGGGTTGTAGCTCAGTGGCGCCTCCTATGGATGAGGTTTTCAGAACCACAAAAATGGGCAAATGAAAGCATAGAGAGAAAAGGCATTTGTTCGTTTGGTGTTACTTTTTCATGCATTAATCTTTAAAAAGAGAAATACTACAAATAATGTACTAAATGAATAAAAAAAATAAAGGGGGAAATGACAGCCACAAAACCTACAGGAGGTGAGAGTGGGTCACTCCACTTCAGGTTTGGCAGTTTGCATGCTACTGATCAGTGCGAGTGTCCACCCTGAATAGAAGACAGGAGACCGGGTGGGGAGGGGCCGACTCAAGCCACATGTCGGTCATAGGGAATATGGTTCCCAGTGTTTGCTACGAGCACTACTGTTTATATATTGGTACAGTAAGAAAAATATAATAGAGTCACATCCCACTGATCTGAGGTGCTTTACAGAAGCCATGTAAATTCTAATACAGTAATTCATAATCTGTATGCAGTGGATGGGTATGTTATATGCTCCAATTACAGGCTTCTGATAATTACAGTAAGACTGTTAGTAAAGATAACACAGTAAAGATATCAATATGCTCCTACTACATCTGCCTTCTTAAATTGTTTGAGCAAATTGAATGAGCCCTGCTTTGAAAATGCCTTTGTACTTCCTTAATGCTATGGAGGAGTAGAGTCAGTTGGCTGCAGCTGCTCTCTTGTCTGTCTGCACCACCACGATGGCATTTCAAGGACTTTAGGGGCTGGCCAAATAGCTCAGCAGATTAAAGCACCTGCAAGCAGGCTCAGGGGCCAGGGGTTCGATCCCCGGCCCTGCTGTGCTGGCCCCACCCCCAGAGTGCGCTGAGGTGGCGAATGGAATGGGCGTGGTGGCACGTGCCTATAATCCCAGCACTTTGGAGGCTGTAAACAGGAGGATCATTACAAGTCTGATTTAGTAGTGAAACCCTGAATGCCCTGTAGACCCTTCCCTAAAATGCAGAAAAAGCAAACAAAGACCTTTAGGGCTAGGGAGATAGCTCAGCCGCATAAGCGCCTGCCTGGCAAGTGCAAGGTCCTAAGTTTAATTCTTGGTACTGAAAAAAAAAAAAAAAAAAAGGTGCCAAGGACTTTGGAAAGATGATCATAATGAAGCATCACAGAGGTATCTGGATAGAACTGTAGCACTGGCCACAAAGGCGGGTCTGTGGCTGAGGATGTGTGTGCATGGCATTGCATCAGGAGCTCAGATAGGACCAGGGTGTGGAGGAGACACCTGTGACTATGCTGGCTCTAAGAAGGGCAGAAAGATGGTAACGGTAGCAAAAAGGGCTTTGAGAAGAAAGGATCACTTTTACCAGATCCTGTTTAAACCCTTTCTATAGGTGCAAAGTTAGTTGCTTTAAAGGATTACTGTAAAAGAAAGGATGGCCATTCTACTGTCTCTCTTGGCCACTTTTGCCAACTTAAGTTAATACAAGTTATGATAGAAAGAACACTGTGTGTTTAAGTGTTTAAAAAAAAATGTCTATGTTAGAAGGCATGTTGCCATTATCCCTCTCAAAGTATTCCCCTCACTTCCAGCACACTCACTCTGTTCTTCTGGCCCTGTCTGAAGCTGTTCTGGAAGTCCTTTTTTTTCATGTTTTAGCACAGGGTCTGCAGGGTCTCACTACACAGATTGGACTCGTAGTGATCTACCTATTTTCAGCCTTTCAGGTGCTGGGATTACAGGTGTGTCACCATGCCCAGTCTCAATCGAGTCTCGGGGGCACGGCCGGCACAGCAGGCCACGGATCAAACCTCCAGCCCCTGCCCCTGTATCTGCCTAAGCAGGTGCTTTAATCTGCTGAGCTGTTTGGCCAGCCCTTGGGAACATTTTTTTTTATTTTTTATTTTAGGGAAGGGTCTACGGGGTGTTGAGCGTCTCACTACTAGATCGGACTCATAGTGATCCATTGCCTGTTTATAGCCTCCCAAGTGCTGGGATTACAGGCGTACACCACTATGCCCAGTCTCAATCGCTGCCTCAGTGTGCCCCGGGGGCGGGGCTGGCAAGGCAGGCCCAGGGATCCATCCCCCCACCCCACCCCCACCCCGGCTTGCAGGTGCTTTAATCTTCTGAGCTATTTGGCTGGCCTCTGATTTCTGATCCTCCTGTCTCAGCATACCAAAGTGCTGAGATTATGGGCATGTCCCTCCATACCCAGCTCATAGGACACTTACAAGAAATTATTTTTTGTAATGATGAGACCAACTCTTTTGCCATTGATTCAGAAGAGAATGAACTCTTTAAAAACTTGAATCAAAAGTTCTTTTACAGGAAACAGATTTAATCAGAAAACAGCCAAGATCAGAAACCTATTTGATCCCAAGTATATCTAAGCCTGATAAAATTCTATCATCTCTTTTTAAAAGTATCTGTGGGAAAATGTGTGCTTTACTGAAAAACAAATAAACAAATGCCCTGGCACAATAAATTTTGAGGAAGTAGACATCAATACCTTCTAGAAAATGCATTTTGTGATAATGTATGCAGGAATGTCTGTGTCTTTCTAGAATAATTTGGATCTGCACAGTGACTTACAGTCTGGGGCCTCTTAAAATCCACATAGTGTTAGGCTCACCCCTGCCTGGCTCAGGGTGGAGGCTGTACCTCAGCCGATAAGGCAGTGTATTAGGACAGGGCTAGAGAAGAGGATGAGATTAATAGCCTATAAAATGCTCTGAGAAATCATTTCCTTTTAATACACTTAAACAAGCCATCTTTGTCTCTGGGGCTCCTTTCCTATCTGACTCAGCTATTGGAGCTGAGTCTTTCTGCAAGCATGTATTTGAAAATATATACTGAATATTAGAGATGGGATCAGATTCTCTAAGACCTCTTGCAGTTCCACAATGCCGTGCTTTCTGCCTGGGAATCTGACTGGTGCAGCTACCTATAGAGATATGCGCAGTCTGCTTGGAGAATGCGGTGCTGTGTAAAGCAATTACAGCATGTCATGTAGCACAGCAGAAGCCTTCACTGCGTATTTATGTATTTTTCTTTTCAGTTGTAAGGAGTTGAGAAGATCTTCACCCTCAATTCAGAGAGGTTTGTCTTGGGTACTGGTTGAGAGTGATAGTTGTCACAAGAGATCTTGTGGGATTTTATTATACACTGCATTAGCATTCTCTAGAGGAACAGATTCAATATAAAATATATGTGTCATTGCACAAGGGATTTACAAGGTGGGCTGACAGGCCCAGAAGTAGAAGAACCCCAGGGGCTGTCTGTAGCATCAGAGGCAGAAAAATCCCTAATGGTCTTCTGCATGCCGGAGAGCTGGAAGGTCTGGTAGCAGCCGGAGGCTGCAGGCCTGGCACCTCGCAGTACCATCACTGGGGTGAATCTGGGTCCAACGGCTGACCAGTGTGCATGGGACACCAGAGTCAGTGCTGAAAGGCTGAGGAAATGGAAAACTCACACCCAAAGGCAAGGACAGACCAGAGCACCACCAGAAAAGGGAAATACTTCTTACCTCTGTCCCTTGATTCTGTCCAAGCTACAAGCCCGTTGGTTGGTGCCACCCATTCCTGGGGCTGGTCTTCCCTCCTGAATTTGTTGGCGTATGTGTCAATCATCGCAGACACACCCAGAATTTACTAATCTGCTAGGGAGATCTTACTCAAGTCAGGTTGACTATCACAATTAATTATCAAATACGCTAACTATTAACACTTTGAAGACCTAATCTTTAGTTCAAGGTGCTGTAAACTCCTTCCTAACACACAGAAATGGGGTACCTACAATTATTTTAAAGTCATCCTTGCTGTCCAACACCAATACATGTAGCCAATTATGGCAAAATAAATAATTCCAATGTTACCACTGTAAGTACTCTCAAAGGAAAACTCAAGACTGTGGACTAGGGCTTGGGGTTCAATCCTCAGTCCTGCTTCACAGGCCCTAACCCCAGGCACGCTGAATTGGCAATTGAGACTGGGTGTGGCGGCGTGCACCTGTAATCCCAGCTCTTGGGAGGCTGTAAACAGGCGGATGACTACAAGTCCGATCTAGAAGTGAGACCCTGAACACCCTGTAGACTTTTCTCTAAAAAAAAAAAAAAAAAAAACCAGACTGGGTTACCTTTAGGTAGTTCTTTTCCTAGAAAAAAAAAAAGCAGAATATTTAAGAATGATAAATTGGAGTCTAGGCATGGTAGTGGACACCTGTAATCCCAACACTGGGGATGCTGAAAACAGAAGGATCACTACGAGTTCAAGCTGTATAGAGAGACCCTGCACAAAAAAATTAAATAAATAATAATAATAAGAAGAAGAAATTGTAAGCCCAGAGCGGTAGAACAGGCTTATAATCCCAGAACTCTTGAAGTTGAGACTGTTGTGGGCTACATAGCCAATCCAAGGCCAGACTGGACTACATAGTGAGACCCTGTCTTAAAATTTAAATAAATAAATAAATAAATAAATAAATAAATAAATAAATAAAATTTCTTTCAAAATAGACCAAATGGGGGGACCACAAACCAAGACATGCCAGTGGCCGATCTGTGCATCCTAAGCTGGGTGAGCAGTACCTGTTCTTGTTTTGCTTGAGTGCTGCCCCCTTTGGGTATGCCGTATATGATGACACTTAGTTTTTGACTTGGGCAACCCAGCGGGTGACATGCTGTTTGGCCATACAGGGCAGTGCTTTCCAAATCTGGTGGTGAATTCGGATCACCTGAGGTGCTTCCTAAAAATTCAGGTTCCTTGGTCCTGTCTAGACAGATTCTTATTCAAAAAGGTCACAGTGAAAGCCAGGACTCCGAATTTTTATTAAAGAATATAAAACTACTTATTGACCTCTGCCCACTATTACTTACAAGGAAGTAAACAAAATATAGTACAATAACATTTTGGATCACTGTGAAGCTTTTCCTGGCTTCTGAAATAGTAACCCAAATACTGAGAAGATTAAGTCTACTTGTAAGAAATGAGTTGGGGTCAAGAAAACTTTGCAGGTCAGTAATTCAGATTACAGAAGATTTTCGTTCATCCTAGCAGGTCCTACGTTGTGAACAGCTCTTAACCATCTGAGTGGGTCCCCATGAGTGCTAGTCATAGGCATTCCATGAATCATGACCTTTTAGGACCCAGTTTTCAACTTTTCATAAAGGAATAGATCACTAGGAGTCTTTAAATGTTCCCTTAACAACTCGTGCTTACCAACGTAAAAAAAAAAAAAAGGGAAAAAAAGACAGGTTTTGTCAAGTTTCCTTATTTGGGTGGGAAAGTGGTTGGCAGTGATAAAATTCTTTTTAGGAATTTTTCAAGAAAGCTGCTATATTTATGTGATCAAAGACATAGATTCTGACATGGCTACTTTGTAACCACTAATTTTATTTTATTTTATTTTATTTTTGTTTTATTGAAGTACAAATATCAATGAGACAGTTTTAAGATACCTTGACAAGATGGATTTAATAAATTAATACATTGCAAACTTTTCATAATGTTTTGGTATCATAGAAGGTGCATACATGATATTATACTTACAGACATTATTATACCGTATGTCTCTTATCAGTAGAGTGTAGCTGTTTGCATATCTTATTTTTTATACCTGAATTACATCAAAGATTCAATAATTAATACTTTCTACCTTGTTATTTTCCTAGTGGTTGTCCATAGTACTAGAAGCTGACATAATATCCTGTCCAACCACCATTAGTGCAAATCTTGCCTCTCATAGAATTATGTAGAAGCACAGCATTATCTATCCCAACTGTACTGTCTATATACACACATCATGATTCTTCCATTCTATACCCCTTCCTTTCTCTACACCTGTCAGAGATGGGCATTCAACTAACTTAGGTGCTTGAACTCGACACCACAATCCAACACAATCCAGCATTCCACAACAACAGTGAGTTATCTGAAGAAGTTGTCGACCATAGCCATTTACAGCTCAACTTATTATTATGGCCCTGCGATGTATACTTCATTTTTATACTTTTCTGCTGGATGGTTAAGACCTGGATAGAGCAAGACTTATATACCAACACATGTACTTTATGTTCCTTTTGAGGTCAGTGAAGTCCCCTCAGGGTTTATCTTGTAGTCCTGTACCCTATTCTGTAGATCCTTTGTCTGTGTCATCCACGTGGATGAGTCATGGCCAATGCTTGACCAGTTTGCGTAACCACTAATTTTAAACTGTTCAATTAACCATGAAATCATTTATTTAACTTGAAAAATTATGGCTTTAAGAAAATTTTCAATTTAACTGAAGAGATATAATTTTTAGGTTGCTCAGACTGATGGCATTTCAGAAATATGGACTTATCACCTATGGTTTTTGTTTTGGTGAATGTTTAAAAAGTATTTTATTTTTTAACATGCACAAGTTAAAAACTCAGATTGGTCCTTAAGTGTGTGAGCTAAGAATTAGTTCTGGGGCCAGCCAGAACTTAGCTCAGTGGACTAAAGCACCTGCTTAAGCAGACTCAGTGCCTGGGGGTTCAATCCCTGGCCTGCTGTGCTGGCCCCACCCCGAGAGCATACTGAGCTAGTGATTGAGACTGGGCATGGTGGCGCTTGCCTGTAATCCCAGCTCTTGAGAGGCTGAAAACAGGAGGATCGTGAAATCCAATATCCATAGTGAGACCCTGTACTAAATATAAATAAATAAATAATAAAAATTCATTCTGATTGAGTTTGGCTCAATTAGAGCCAAACATTTTCCCCAATATTTAAAAAAGCAGGGGAAACATATAGGCTATTTAATGTTCTTTTCCAATAAAGGAAACAAGTATAGAAAGCTTTTAATTGTCCCGAATAACCAGGCCATTTATACAAAACCAGCAAACAAACCCAATACTACTTTCAAAACAAAAATATTATTTAAAAAAATAATTTTATATTTTAGAGAAGGGTCTACAAGTGTTTAAGGTCTCACTGCTAGATTCTACTTGTAGTGATCTGCCTGTGTACAGCCTCCCAGGAGCTGAGATTACAGGCGTGCACCACCGTGCCCAGTCTCAATTGCCTTCTCAGAGTGCCCTGGTGGCAGGGCGAGCACAAACAGATTAGATTTGATTTTCATTAGAATACAATTATTTTTTTCACACTAATAAATCAAATACCAATATCCATTTATCATGCAAATTATTATTGAGCTTCATTTTCTGGACAAGAATGCCAAGTTAATCCCTTGTCATAAAAAGCAATTACAAGGGCCAGTCAAATAGCTCAGTGGATTAGAATGCCTGCAAGCGGGTGCAGGGACCGGGTTTCAATCCCCCTCCTATTGTGCTGCCCCACCCCTGGAGCAGGCTGAGACAGTGATTGAGACTGGGTGTGGTGGTGCCTGCCTTAATCCCAGCTCTTGCCAGGCTGTAAACAGGAGGATCACTATAAGTCTGATCTGGTGGGGAGACCCTGAACACTCTTGTAGACCCTTCCCTAAAAAATACAAAATAAAAATAAATAAAAAGCAGTTAAAGTAGTTATAGTTGGAGGACTTATGTTTGCCAGTCAGTCTCATCTGAACCCTTCCACTTTATGAGAAGCATCAGGTGTCCACTACTGTCTGTGGCCCAATTATTCATTCAAATGAAGACCTCTGGAAGAGCCTCTTGGTTTGTCAGTAGCAGTATCTGGTTTCTTCTTGGATTTGTTTTCACCAAAATAAAGATGTCTAGTATTTGGTTAGGGAAGTTGTTGGTAGGGATAGTCCTTTCTAAGAACTTTGCAGGACAACTGCTGCACTTATGTTTTCACGTCAATACAGACTTTCTTTCTGGACCATCTTCTTCCCAACCAGCTTCTTGAGAATTAAGAAGTGCTTCAGTTAACCCTGGACAATCGGTTTTCTTCAGGTATCTATGTATGATCAGCATCTCAGATCCATTCCACTTCAGGAGATGCTTCACCTTTCCTTCCCCTAAACATCAGTCCCATACCTGACCCACCACAAATTCTACTCATGGTTTTTCCATTTGTTTCTTTCCCATTCTCTGCAATGTAGTTGTATTGAAGGACATTTTTGTTACAAACTTGCGGAGACATTATACCTTGGGTCTTCACGTTATGAGTCTATAGGCCTAGAATTGCTTGAAGACCGCTGCACTCCCATCCCAAGGCAGGGGCCCAGAGTGCTGCTAATATTCTGTATTTTTACAGATCAACTTTGCTGTCAGTCTTTAGAATCACTAAGACCAGGATCCTGAAGAGACAGCTGCAGTGTGTGGGGGAATTGCTAAGATGGTAAATTCAGTGTTAAACATGTGAAGATTTTGTGGACAGTTGGCTGTAATGGTCTGGAGAGAGAGGTGATTTATAAGCTCTTGACACCTGAATGAAATCACTCACATACTGTGCATAAAGAGGAACGGAGTCAGGGACTCAGCCCTGGAGGCCTTCTTGTCTCTAAGCTCAGCTGGTCATGCACAGCTCCTAGAAAATGCTGGTGGTGGTGACTGAATGGTTTACATGGTAGCCAGCAAAGAAATGAAAGTAGTGAGAGCTTACCTCTCCCTCCACAGCTCACCATCACATTCTGCAAAAGAAGTTGTATCAGATTGTTGTATGGTAAGCACTGTACCACATTCACATTTTAAAATAAAACATTTAGTGCCTTATTAGGAAAGCTTAGGCAGGCACGGGACTGAGGTTCGATCATGAGTACCACATGTTATGCTGCCCTCAGAATGGATTGAGCTGGCAAAAAAAAAAAAAAAGATTATGATGTGTCAAAGACATTATAAGCCCTAGGTAAACTAACAAAAACTAAAGCAAACAATTATTGTTACTGTCATACTAATCTGTCTTGAAACTGTTTCATTGCTACTATATCTTTTTTCTCATTAAGATGAAAAGAATTAGCAATATAACAACTATTGTTAAGTAGCTATCCCTGTTTTGAAAATCTGAAACATATTTTTCTATTTTTGCTTCTGTTTTCACTCTTCCAAATAAAATAAAATAAAACATTCATTAATATCAGATTAAAGAGCCTGAGTTCAATCCCTGGTTCCGCCAAAAATAAAATAAAATAAAAAACTAAAAAAAGTATGAGATTAAAAATAGTTTATGAAAACTGTTTCTTATGCAGATATGAGAACATCTATTGTTCTGTCCTTTCCTGTGCTTTGCCTGCCACCTAAAAGAGAATTCCCTAAGTATTAGGGAGTCAGAATTCCCCAGAGTTAGGAGCTTAGTGAACATCCATTTACACATGCCAAAATTTTTTCCTTTTACAATATTCATGGAATATTAGAAAGATTCTATTGAATATATTTAACTTTCAATAAATCATTTTAAAATAATATATATATATATTTTGCTAGTGAGATAGCTCAGCGGTGTAAAGCACCTACTTAGGCAAGCTTTGACAGGCACAGGTGATCATAATTTGATCCCTGGCACCATACACCAGCCTGAGGGCATATATATATATATGTTGTTTATTTGAACAGTGCAAAATGGTAAATTTAGAAATGGTACAAAATTTCATTTAACAAAGTAGTAGGAATTTGGCAGTAGTTATATTGTGTAATGTTATCTTCAAATTAGTTGTTTAGGTTACCATATATAAAGCTGTAAATTTGTTTTTAAAAAATAATAGTGCATTAGAAAATTTTTTTTAAAATTTAAGCATCACCTGCTCCTTTCAGTAGACAGCAAAAATAAGCAGTACAATTAGACACGCTATCCTGCACATATACATAAATATTTTTCCCTTCTTTCTTTTGTCTTTTTCCTCATCCCAGTTTTTTCTTCCCATTGAACAGATTCTTTCCCTTTCACAGTATAAATTACACCGTTTTGATTTTATGTACTCATCCAGGTCCTCACTCTAGTGAGACAATATGATGTTTGCATATGCAGGTCTGATTTATTTTACTTACCAATCCAGCCTCTAGTTACAATGATTACAGATAAAAAGCCTCCAATTTATGGTTGTGTTTTTTTTTAGCCACGTAATACTCCATTGTGTAAAAGCACCACATCTTTTTTATCCATTCCTCAGTTGGTGGCATTTGGATTACTTCCAAAATTTAGCTATGACAAATTGTGCTGCTATAAACGTGGGTATACTATATTGCAGAGGTATGATGTTTTCAGTTCTTTTAGAAAATTACCTAAGAGGGAAATAGCTGGCTTGAATGGGACCTCCAGTCCTAGCTTTTCTGAGCAATTTCTGCACTGATTTGCACAGCAGTTACACCAGTACACCCTCCTAACAATAGTGGAGAAGGGTTACTTGTTCCCTACAACCCTGCCAGCATTTGTTATTAGTTAACTTTTCGAGGGTAGCCATTCTTGCTGGCATAAGATGGAACCTCAGCATTGTTTTAATTTGGATCTCTTGAATGACCAGTGGTGTTGAACATATTTTCATACGTTGCCATTTGTATCTCTTAATTTGTGAAATGCTTCCCATGCACTTTGGTTTTGGCCTATGAACTCTCTACCTACCTCGAAATCTTTAAGGTTTCTATCTATTTTCTCTGCCAGAATATTTAGTGTTTCTGTTTTAGTATTTAAATCTATAACCCATTTTGACTGTAGTTTTGTGCATGGTGATAGGCATGGGTCTAATTTTAGCCTTGGCATGTGGAAAGCCAGTTTTTCCAGCACCATTTATTAAAGAGGCTGTCTTTTTTTCAGTGAACGTGTTTGGCGCCTTTGTATAAGATGAGGCTGCTGAGTGTGTTTGTAGTTGTGTCTGCATCTTCTAGTCTATTCCACTGATACTCAGGTCTATTTTTTTCAAGTACCATGCTGATTTTATCCTGGTAGCTTTGTAGAATAATTTCAAGTCAGGGATTGTGATGCCTCCTGCCTTGCCTTGTTGCCCAGGATCGCATTTGTTATTCTAGATCTCTTCTGGTTCTAGATGAATTTTTGGAATGTTTTCTCCAGATATGTGAAATATACTAATGCCATTTTAATTGGGATGGCATTGAACCTGTATAGCAATTTTAGGAGTATGGCCATTTTCACAATATTGGTTCTTACTATCAAGGAGCAAGGAATATTTTCTGTTTTTTGAAATCCCCTTCGATATCTCTTTTCAGAGTATTATCATTTTCATTATATAAATCTTTTGCTTCCTTTGTCAGATTGATTCCTCAGTATTTCATTTTCAGGAGTGCTATTATAACCTTCTATAAATCTTGAATAACTTTCATTTCACCATGGGGACCCCTATCACTTATTCAGAATGCTAATAAAAAGTCTATTGCAGTTACCAATTAAAACCCACTTCCACAATTCAATATGCTAATTAGCAAGTCATTGGCTGTTAATACAGACACAGATAATAGGCTTGCTCATTATAGCAGCCTCTAGAGTATGGCTTTCCTAATTAGAATACCAGCTGACCTCCCTGGGATGCTCATATATCATTACAATGTTGTCAGCACTCAGATTACAGCTTAATCTAGGAAGAACCCATAATATCACTAGATGCATATTGAAAACTCTGAAGAAAATAAAACATAATACTACAAGATGGGCATAATAGTAAGAGAAGACAGGGCATAGATGCTGCCGTGGTTTGGATTCCCCTGAGTTTGTCTCCTAAGGCTGAATGTGTTGGAAGAGTAGCTTCTCAGCGTGGTGCTGCTAAGAGGTAGCACCTTGGGGAGGTGTGGTCCAGTGAGAAGTTCTTAGGTCGTGGGGAAAGTTGTCCTAAGAAGGGTAAAGGTAGCCCTGGGATCCCTGAGCTCTCTTGAGAGGTTTTTTGTTTTGTTCTGTTTTGTTTTGGTTTTGATTTTTTTTTTTTCCTACTTAGCCCACCCTGAGGACAGGACTAGCATGGTATATGATGCTAGGGATTGAACCATGGTCCCCTGCACCTGCTTTAGACTGCTGAGCTATCTCATGGACCCCTCACGAGAGTTACTAAAGTATGAGCCTGACCCCTGAATTGGTCTCTTTTGAGATGTAGTCTGGTACACGACCACCACCACAGCTCTACCTACCATGAGGTCCTCATCAGAGTTGTGGCAGTGGCAGTGCAGTGTCCTTGATGCTGAGTACTAACTATGTAAATGTCTTTTCCTTGTAGAGTTAACCCACCTCTGGCATTCTGTTATAGAAATGAAAAACAGACTAATATGGATATCACAAGAACAGAATCCCTTAAGTACATAAACATACTTAACCTTCAGATGCTTTTAAGAGGTTAGGTAATAAAAAAATGAAAATGAGTCTATAGCTTTGACAGTAAGGGAGCCATTGCATTGTGACCTTGATGAAAATGGCTTCACTAAGAAGTGGCAATGGGAGTCTTGCCGTGTTGGTGAGGAGTGAAAAAGACAGTGGATACAGAAGGCAGATACCTTAATTTCAAGGCAAGAGAGAAAGATGTGGGGTCAGAAACCAGATCCAGCTGAAAGAAACATTTTGTCCTTTGTTGGTGTTAGGATGGAGAAATTGCATGCATGATTAAGTGTAGCAAGTAGCCAAAGAGAAGAAGGGTAAAAAAGCAGAAGAGAGGGGAACTGAGCTACCACGCCCAGAGGAGTGTATGTGGAGGTGGCAGTGGTGACATTACTGTCTCCATGGTGATCAAAGAAGGAAGTAACTGCGTCAGGCACAGTACAGTTAGATTTATGTTAGATGGGGTTTGGTGTAGGCCAGTATGGGTTTTGTGCCTGGAAAAGAGAGAAAGAGAGAAAGGGGAGAGAGAGAGAGAGAGAGAGAGAGAGAGAGATTGAGATTTAATTTGATTTAAACAATTAGCGTTCAATTTATTAAGATTACAAATTCAAAAACTCGATTCTATGAAAACAGGAGACTCACTATGAGTCGGATCTGTGCAGTAAGACCCTGTAGACCGTGTACTAAAATACACACAAAAAACCCCCTCAATTCTACCTAAGGCTTTATGTTTGTCTCTCAATCTTACTCTATTTAAAAATCTGAAGGACCCACCAAATAGCTCAGTGGATTAAAGCACCTGCTTAGGCAGACGCAGGGGCCAGGAGTTCAATCCCCAGGCCTGCTGTGCTGCCCCCCCCCCAATGGGTGCACTGGGATGTCAATAGGGACTGGGCCTGGTGGCGTGCACCTGTAATCCAGTACTTAGGAGGCTGTAAACAGGAGGAGATCAGACTCACTATGAGTCTGATCTATACAGTGAGACTCCGTAGACCCTGTCCTAAAATATAAAAATTAAAATTAAAAAAATCTAGAAAAATGGAATTGTGACTTTCTAGGGGCTTATGATTAAGGTTTGGTCCTTTTTACCAACTTAAACACATTCAAATATTTTATACAACATTTAAAAGCATGGTATATTTTATTTCATTTTTAAGTATTTCATTTATCTGCTTGTATAAAACCTTTTGACTACTTAAGTATTGTAAAGCTATTAAATTTATAGAGAAGCCTTCAAGTCCTCTTAAATGTTGTAATAGTATATATAAACCCAGGAAGAGTTTCACCTAAAATCAAAGGATTAATAACTCAATGATATGTTTTCAATTGGTTTTCAATATGTGGCACTCTACCAGGTCAAAGTCCACAAATGTTAATAGGATAGAAAGCAGATGTGTGTGAAAATATTAATAACATGGCTTTGATGCTTTAAACCTTTCTATATTTAATCTTTAAATCTTCTTTAGAGTTGAGTGATGTACAGTCACCAAGGTAGAAAATTACTTGGAGATCACTGAGACCATTTTCAGCCAGATAGTTTGAAGAACTGCAGGGGTGCAGAGCAAGTGACTCCCCCCCTGCTGTCCTACTAAGCTTTTTTGTAAAGCAGCAGTGTCAGAAGTTACAAAACTTAGAAAAGGCTTTGGTCTCACAGGTCTTATTGCCCACATCCCTGGATTTGAGATGCACAAGTACCTGTTTCTTCCTCTCCCAGGCAGCAGGAGAAGCAGATTTCTAGGTACCTGGATGTGGCATCTAAGCATCAGAGGCCTTTGAATTAGATGGGATTCTGATCATTTGTGATTTTTTGTTATACCTTCAAACTTGAAAGTCTAAAATAAATGAAATGTATTATTTTACGAGGGATCAAACCCAAGTGCACGGTAGGCAAGCACTGTACCACCTAGCAAAACCCTCCAGCCTCAGTAAATGTATTTTTTATTCAAAAATGGGATACTTGCTATGTAAATATCTTCTCTATTTCAAGACTTTTGAACTCGATAGAACCCAACATTCTTTTGTTCTCTTAGGATCACTCACTGGTTATAGATTTCACATGACCTCTAGTTGAATTTTGAATATCCTTGATTAATTCACGTCTGATTTGCTGTTAAAGTATGATTTCCTTGCTCTGAGAGTGTATGGGGGAAAAAGGAGGAGACAGTTTTCATGTGATGGCTTCAATTTTCTCTGTAAGTTAGAACATGAAGTTATCTGTTAAAGAAGGTGGGAGTTACATGGGAGGTGAGAAATGTTTTAAAATAGATTTGAAAATGGGAGATCTGAACTGATCTATGCTGCCTATTATATGGCCTCAGAAATGTGTGACATTAAGTCCATTTAAAGTGGAAACAAGGGCAGGCCAAATAGCTCAGGAGATTATAGTACCTGCAAGCAGGCGCAGTGGTCAGGGCTTCAATCCCCAGGCCCGTCGTGCTGGCCTCGCCCCCATCCCCACTGCCCATGCGCACGGAGAGGGCAGTTGAGACTGGGTGTGGTGGCGTGTGCCTGTAATCCCAGCTCTTGGAAGGGTATAAATAGATGGATCACTATGAGTGGGATCTAGCAGCAAGACCCTGAACGCCCTGTAGACCCTCCCCTAAAATACAAAAAATAAATTAATTAATAAAATAAAGTAGAAATAATATTCATGCTGACATATTTATGATATGCATTTAATATTTATGTTTTATACCCAATGTATTCATTTAGTCCTTTAAGTATCTGCCATTCTTTGCAGCTGATTGAGTCTGAGCTTTGTGTCAAAGAACCTCACTATTAGAGCAATTGAAGGTTCATTCATTATGCAGCAAAAAGTTCTAGATTCATTTAACATTTATTTCCATTTGCTAGTCAATTACCAGCTGTCAGAGCTTATTAAGTATTGTTAATTTGAGTTAGAAGCTGTCACCCCTAAGTGTATTAACTCTGCCTAATCATAGATAGCAATTTGTCCTATGAAAGAACGATATTAATCATCGACTTCCATCTGTCTTTATGATGGTATAAAACTGCCACTGGGTCGCATTGCTGAAGTGACGTAAATCATGGTAGACACCAAAATGAAAGCCGACAGTCATGAGTCATGAGTGTCTCGAATCGTGTTAACAAGCATCTCATTGTTTCCAGGTCCAGGGGAAAAATGACAACTTGTAAAACTTTTTTGGTTCTTACTCTAAAAAACACAGTTTCTTCTTAGTATTACTAGCTAACTTTCATGGAGTAGTTACGGCATGCTGGTCATCGTACTCGCAACTTTATACGAATTATTTATCTAATTTTCCCAATACCTGTGAACTTGTTAGCTGTTGTTGCTCTGGCACTACCGTAGATTGCATTTTGCAATGAAGGATTAAGAGAATTTGAGCAATATATTACCCAAAATAACTCAAACCCAGGCAATTAGCCCTTTCTTTTCATCAGTGGTCTTCACTGATTGATGTGCCTGTTTTCACTAGGTTAGTCAGTTAGGAATGCATTTGGATGGAAGTAACTAAAATACTATATATGGTGATTTGCAGAATAGTAATTTGGTGTTTTTCTCACTTAATAAGATGGACATGTAAATAGCCACTCACTTTGTTTCAGTACTGTAGCGGTCCTAGGACCAGCAACTTTAGTTCCTTGTTCTTTCCCTAATGACAGCAAAAATAGCTGCTTCAATCCCAAACATCATGCCTGAGCTCAGGGCAAGAGGGTGGGAGGTCAAGGACGTGGCAGTAGCCATGACAGCATAATTTATCATGAAAGCAAAAAATTTCCCATTTATATTTGTGGGTACAAAATTGTTGGCTTTTTTGTGTGGGGGGAAGGGTCTACAGGGTATTCAGGGTCTCATTACTAGATCAGGCTCATAGTGATCCGCCTGTTTACAGCCTCCCCAGTGCTGGGATTATAGGCATGCGCCACCACACCCAGTCTCAATTTCGGCCTCAGCGTGCCCTGGGGGTAGGGCCAGCACAGCAAGCCCTGGGCTCAAACCCCGGCCCCTGCACCTGCTTGAAGGTGCTTTAATCCACCAAGCTATTTGGCCGACCCTACAAAATTGTTTTAGATGGCCACCCTACCTACAGGGATGGAAGACGAGGCAGAAGGGAGTTGAGGATGGTTGATGGACCAGCCTTGGGTCAAAGATGGAGAATTCCCCAGCAGTGTAGGAATTTTTCACATCTGTTTTAATGTCTTTCTCCTTTGAATAGAAAGCTGTGGTTATGTGTGTAGTTAATCCCTGAAGTATTTATTCTTGTCCTGTTTTCTGGAATATGTTCCCAGATAATAAGAAAAGGCTGTGATTCCATTAGTGGAGTCAGGAATCGCTGGTTGCAAGTAACAGCAGCTAATGGACGCTAAGAAAAGAGGTGGACTTCAATCACTTGCCCAACAAATGTTTATTTACTTACAGTCCAGATACTTCTAGGCTCTGGACATGTCAGCAAACAGTACTTTTGTTTTGGTTTCGTTTTGCTTCTATAATTTGAAAAAGGGTGCTACTATATACTTCAGGCTGATCTTGAACTCCCTGTGTAGCCCAGGCTGGCCTGGAACTCACCATCTTCCTGCCTTAGCCTCCTGAGGGCTTGAATTACCCACACATGCCACCACACACAGCAGCGCTCAATACTTCATGAAGAGTAAGGAAAAATAAGAGAGAATCACATAGAACCCAAAGGTAGGAGTGCAGCAGGGCCTCAGGAGGGACACAAACCGTGGGTAGAAAAACTCACGGAAACCCAAACAGCCCCTCAGAGCACATCCTGCTCACTCTGCTTTCTCCGTGGGCACCATGGAAGGATAGGCCAGCCCACAGAGCCTGCCTTGTCCTATTCCTATCTAACAAGCAGCATGGAGGCAAGAGAATTTTAATCCACTGAGGCCAGGGACAGTCACTTTGGGGGGGGGTGGAGCAGACGCCTGGCTTAGGAAGGTGGCCACCTCACAAGGCTCTCTGTCCCTGCCTCCTGCTGTGTGGCTGTGGGGGCCTTCGTAGCTATTCATCCCACCACCCCAGAAGTGTGCATGTTACCTCCGCCTTGAGGAGCACATTTGTTCAGCTCTGTAAGAGTTGCCGGTGTCAGGATTGCTTTGAACCTTTCCAAGTCATAGGTCTTTCCCCCTCATACCCCTCCCTGCCAGATAACAGGAGAAGTATCACTCCCTTCTCATTATAAACCAAGCCTAGAGGAGCCAGCAGCTCCATTAATCAATTCAGTTCCAAAGTACACACTGTTACCCAGGTCAAGATATTCTTTCCTAACCCACTTAAACCGTAAGGCAGTGAGTTATACATGTTGCGGATTACATTCCCTAAACCTTCTCTTTGTTTGGGGCCAGTGAATATTTGCCACTGAGGGATGAACTGAATTGCTGACCAGCTGTTGTGTTTCTCTGCAGGCTGTGGATTCCCCTCCACGGGGAGGAGGATGGGCCGGCTGGGGCTCCTGGGGCAAATCTCTGCTGTCATCTGCATCTGCCACTGTGGGTAAGCATGAGCTGTTGTGATGGAACAAAGCCCAGAGGCCTGGTGGAGTGCAGCGGTTTGCTTGTGCCCTGTGTGGTGGAGTCCAACATCAGCCCATCAGCAAGCTGTCTTTATTGTTTACTCTTCTCAGTGCTGCATGTGTATCGATGGTTCCTCCAAGTCATGCATAAGGAGGCACTCTTGTCTTCTCCATTTACTGCAGAAAGCTGCATCAGAAAGGTACTAGGGCCTTCTCCATTTACTCCAGAAAGCTGCATCAGAAAGCTACTAAGGCCTTGTCCAAAGTCATGAGTGTCTAGGTTGAGATTAATAATAAGAGAATAACAATTGTTACTATACTGTGAATCATGATCTCATAAGAATGGCTTAGATGTTACTCGGAGTACAGGTCATTAAAAAAAAAAATTCTATCTTACGAAAAAAGAAACAAGATAAAGGGCCAAAATTTCTATTCAATGAATGAAAGAATTCAAAACATTAGACCTCCCAAAATAGAAAACTCGGGCAACTGAAATGAATAGACACTTCTCAGAAAAAAAAGTAGAAATGGCCAATAAACATATGAAAAATGTTCAGCATTGCTGGCCACTAGAGAAATGCACATTAAAACTATATTGAGGCCAGGGAGATAGCTTGGTGGTTTAAGCCCCTGCCTGGCAAGCACAAGGACCTGGGTTCGATCCCTGGCACCGCATGCCATGCCAGCTCTGCACCAAGCCGGCCACTGGAACCAGGCATGTGGCACATGCCTGTAATTGCAGTGCTGGGGAAGCTGAGACAGGAGGAGTTCGAGGTGCATAACAAGACCTGTACCAAATTAGTTAATTAATTTAAAAACCTACATCAAGATTTCATCTTACTCCAACAAGAATGACCATCATCACAAATCTCAAATAATAACAAATGCTGGCAAGGAAGTGGGCAAAAAGAGCTCTTCTGCGTTGCTGGTGAGAATATAAATTAGTACAATGACTTTGGACTACTGTATTCTATTGCCTTTTAACCTGCAAGAGTTGAGATTTATAATGTGTCTCTATAGTTTTGGAATTATCATCCCAGTTAGGTATGTTTAAGTGTAAAACTTAATTACTTCTTAAACAAGTCTGAGTTATCTTGATAAAAGTCATTTCATTGGCCATAGATTAAACTGCAACTAGCAGAAAATATGCAGGTGGAACAAATACATATTATGCATTATCCCAAAGCTAAGGGAGTTACGGTAGCTGAGCACTGACCTGAACTCTGCACTTCCTGGCTACCAATAGATTCTTTATTTATCATTGATAAAATTCTGCTTATCTTAACAAATCTTTTTTTTTTTTTGTTGGTCTTAAATTTTTAAAGCCACTTCCTGTATTCTTAATCAAAGAGAAACAAGATAAAGAACAAAAATTTCTTTTCAATAAATGAAAGAATTCAAAAACATTAGACCTCCCAAAATAGAAGACTCAGGCAACTGAAATGGATAGACACTTCTTAGAAAAAAAAAAGTAGAAATGGCCAATAATTACAGGTTTATCAAGGTAACTCTTCTTGTTAAATTTTTCTTTCCTTTTTTCTTTTTTCTTTTCTGTATTGGGGCTGAAACTGAGGGCCCCACTCGTGCTAGGCAAGCACCCCACACTGAGCTATGTCCCCAGCTCTCCTGTTATATCCACTCTTCATGAAAACTAAAGGTACAGTATCAACAAGTCTAACCATGTAGTGAAGGCATTTCACATTGAAGGTGAACAGTTAGGAGAAAGGCAGGGAAGCTACAGGTGACACAGCTTTCGGATCTCTACCTTCGGTACTCTCAAGGTACAGCTCACAGCCATGGGGGTCTTTGCGATGGGCCATGAATTGGTCCAGTCTATGTGTGTTCCTAAAACCAGGAGGGCAGGAAGGCATCTTCTGCCTCATCCCTCTGAACCACAGTCTCAAGAGTTTCAGGACCAAATCTCTAACTTGATAGACTTAGACAGCCAAGAAGAATGGATAGGCTGTGTTCTCCTAATTACATCGCTCAGTTTTCTCAGAAGGAATCTAGCAAGAGGCATGTAGGGAAAAATAAATATTTCCTCCCTGGTGAGAGCTTGGAGAACATATTTTCTCAACTGCTAGCGAAAGGGGCCAGGCCTGTCTTGGACGACAGTTGTGCAAGTGACAAAACTAACTAGATCAAAGTGAAAAGAGTGTCTGTTTTCTGAGAAGGACTCACAGGAGTGAGGATCAGCACCTGGGGACCTCCTTCTTTGGACAAATGTCCGAGCTTTTAGCGTCCTTCAAAGTAGGAGTGATTTGCTCCCAGAACCAAGAACTAAAATTAAGAAATCTTTAAAAAGTAGAGTCATTCAAGATAAATAATACGCTCACCAAAATGATGCAGCTCTCTTCATGGCTTCTTACCTGAAAACAGAAAATGTCCTGGGTGGTTTCAGTTATAACGATGTCCCAAGCCACTCTGTTTCATAATGAGTTCGGTGCTTTGGGAGGTTCTGTCAGAGATGAAGGATTTACTTTCTCACATTTTAAATGTATGTTTCCCCCCTGGCTGGTGGATGAATCCCCTGCTCTGTGCACAGCAGTTTGCCTGGAATGGCTCTAGACCTAGCTGTCACTCTACTGCTGCTCATAGCTCAGTGACTCTACCTAATCACTGACTCTGGGCTTTGCTGAATCTTTATAAGGTTTTCCTTCTGGAGGCTGTTGAATCTTTATAAGGTTTTCCTTCTGGAGGCTGTTGTCTTAATAGCATTCATTATAATCTGACCCCAACCCCGGTTTGCCTTCGTTCAGGTGGACTGTGTCCAAGGCCGCTTGGTTTTGTTCCCTGGTCCAGACACAACTGAGAGATGATGTTGACTTCACTGCATGAAAAGCAGGGTATGATTTGCAGCAAGTGCTGCTCTCTGTTGGCAGGGACCTTGGGCTTGATCTGAAGTCACTGTCTTCATTTGCAGCCTGGGCTTGTATTTGATTTTGCCCCTGAAGTTTCCCTGTGTCTGAGGCATCATGAAATTGATTAAGTACTGAGTCTTGGAACTGTTGCAACCTCTTAAAACTCCGGCTCTGCGTAGTTCTAGATCCAAGAGGGTCCCCCTGCTCAGGGGCTATGGGATCATCATGCTTGTGAATGGAGAAGATGAAGTTTCTCCATGGTTTCATAGCATTTGCACATCACCCCATAAAACCTCAGGATGAAATTCAGTTATCTTTGTGTTAGTTTCTATTGCTGTTAAGGAATCACCACAAGGGGCCAGGGAGATGGCTCAGTGGAATAAGTGCTTCCCTGGAAAGCTCAAGGTCCTGAGTTCAATCCGCAGTTCCATAAAAAAAAAAAAAAAAAGAAAGAAAAGAAAAGAAATCACACAAATACTGAGGCTTAAGACAACCAGCACATATTATTTTACAGTTTCCCCGGGCCAGGGGTTCAGTTATAAGTAGCTGCTTCCTGTCTAGGCTGAAGTCCAGTTGTCACCAGCTGTCTGCCCATCCTACATTCATTCACCATGGCCTGAGGCAGCATGCCAGCTCAACTGTGGCAGATGGAGTGGTACCATTGGTAGGAGCCTACACAGAGGATGAGGCCAGGAGCTTCACTTAGCTATCACCTCTGCTCTAAAGGAAGTATCTTCCAGGGTTATTCAGGTTCTTAGAAGAACTCGATTCCTTTACAGGACTGAGGTCCACATTTGCTGCTGGACATTGGCCAAGGGTCATTCTCAGTTCCTAGAGTCTGCCTTAGGTCCTCTACAAAGCCAGGAGGATAATCTTTACCATGCTTCAAATCTCTACCTTTAGCTGGGTATGGTGGCCCACATCTATAATCCCAGTATTTAGGAGGCTGAAGAAGGAGGACTGTTGTGAGCTCAAAGCCAGGCTGTGCTGCATAATGAATTCAAGGCCATCCTGAGCTGCACACTGTGACCCTATCTCAAAAAACAAAACAAGACAAAATCTCTTCCTTTAGGTAGAGATTACTTCCATTTCAAAATTTACCTGATTAGTTCAGGGTCACTAGGGATATCTCTGTGATTAATTCAGCAATTAGGGAACCTTAATTAACATCTAAAAAGGGCTGGCAAGATAGCTCAGTGGACGAAGCATCTGCTTAGGCAAGCACAGAGACTGGGGTTCGACTACATACCATGCCAGCCCCACCTCTGGGTATGCTGAGACAACCAACAAGACTGGGCATGGTGGCACACGCCTGTAATTCCAGTGCTGGGGAGGCTGAACACAGGAGGATCACTATGAGTCTGAGCTGCATAGTGAGATCCTGTACCAAATACATAAAAAAGAAAAAACTTATGTCTAAAAAATCCCTTTGCTTCTGCCTGATAATGTGACCTTTACAAGAGTGAAATCCCACCACATCCACAGACCTACACACACCCAAAGGGGAAGGGACTCTTGAATGCATGCATCTGGAGATGAGACAGTGGGTACCATCTCCCTCTACAGCCTACCACACTTTCTCTTCTGTTAGACTCATTCCCCAACAATCCAAGAAACTCCAACCTTTTGTACAGATCTGTTGACATGCTGGGCTATGGAAAAGTCATGACCTTTAGCATTTCTTCCCTTGTTAGCACTCACTGTGGCAAAGGGTATGAGAGCAATTCATAGGAATCTTGAAATATACAAATTCTCAGAATCTCTTTGGACAAAGCTGGGCAAGGCAGGCACCAAAACTATTCATCCCCACTGGTCAACGGATGGGGTAGAAACAACAATACCAGACCTGAGTTACTCCTAAAACATGTTGTAGAGACATCTGGTCGAGATGTGCTATGACTGTACATAGCAATTGTAGCAAAAATAATAGCTATATGTTTTTAAAACCGGCTAAGAATCTTTATTGCCCTGAGGCACGCACTACTTGTGAATTGAGGTTGCATTCATGGATTTCGAGGCTGGATACAGGCAGCCGTGGTTGGGTGTTTGACAAAAAGATAGTACTGGGATCCTGGGGTTGGAATGAGGCTCAACTAGCTGTGCACAGAGGCTTTCAACATTACAGGTTCTTTCCTGACTCTGGTCTTCACTGAGCGGCAGCCGTGGGATTGGGAGAGGCAAGCGAGATGGACCATCTATCCCACAGATGTGATGTCCATCCCGGGGCTTTGCAGCTTTAGCAGTTTGTTGTCATAGCACAAAGAAACTTATTGGAAAACAGAGCACTCGCAACAGTACACAAGCCCTGGAAGGTGTATAAATTGCCTGTGGAAAGTAAGAAAAGAGAATAATAGCCTGTTCAATTGCAATTGATTTCTGCTCAGTAGCCTCATGTTACCTCCAGGGTAATTCCAGATGTAGACAGGAGAGCAAAGTGTGTAGCCCTTAACAAAACATAGTGCTATCAATGGAGTGCTGGAAATAGAAGCTCAGGCTTCTCACTGTGGTTGACAAACTCAGTCTCAATAGGTGGAACTGTTTAGAGTCGGCAGGAGAGCAGGAGCCTTCGGAAGGGGGCACGCTTGCAACAAATACTGGGCCCTGAGACCTGCGACCTGGGACCTGGTCTTGTCATCACAAGAGACTGTCACTGCCTAGCTGTGTCATGTACTTAACCCCCCTGAGACACAGGGTTTGTTGGTGGTGTTTGGAAAAGTATGAGCGGGAAAATTTGAAAACTCTTAAGGCCTTTCCAGTTTCTAGAATGTGAGTCCGTTTTCAGTGGCTGCATATAGAAATAGATATTTGTAACCACTGTGCCAAGTGGAAAAACACAGAGAAGTGGTTGGCATTTTGCTGTGCTGTGCTTTTCTATCTTGCCTTTTGCCTCGTTACTTTGGCTCTAAGGTTAAGGAAAAATAAGAAAAAGGGACATGTCCGGGGCATCTGTACAATCAAACATCTCTCGGCCAACAGTTCTCAGGCTGGGTATGTAGCTCAGCAGCACAGCACCTGCCTGGTGAGCATAAGGACCCCCTTCAATTCCCAGTGCCAAAAACAAATCTTCTCAGAAAGACTTCCTCTGGCATTCGGTTCATCCTCAGCCAGACCATCATCACCCATTCCCACAATCACTCTGCCACCCATGGCTTTGGACAAGTTTATAAAGTACAATAAAAATATTTATTATTCCAGGCAGAAACAAGAGTGAAGAATGTCAGAAATATAGAGAAACAGGAAAGACATTTTTGAGGATAATTTCCAAGGGATGTTGTGACCAGCCGTTATGATTTCCCAGAAGATCTTATAAACCTAACTTATTCTGAAAATCTATTGCTATGCCTAGAATGATAGACATGCAATCAAAATGATTATTGGCAGTGCTGAACATATACAGAGACCCCCCAAAGCAAAGCCTCCACACAGGTAGAACAGATCAGTTTATTTCTAGATATAACTGAAGGCCTAAATGTTTATTTGAAATTCTAGTTTTGACAGTTTTATGAGTCTAACACCTCATGCAAGAGGACCTGAGGTTAGCTGCTGGCGTGTGTGCAAAGTGTCTGATTGTATATTTACTTTTTAAAAATTACTGTTATTTCTCTTTCCCATCCTGTCCCAAGTTGCACCTTTTTTTTTTTCCCTTCTGAGCATTTTAATGAGGCCCTTCTACCAGCTCTGTCAAAAATAATGACAGTGTTTATTACCGAGAATGGCAAACTTGTCAAAACAGTATGAGGCCGAGGACTCTTCACTGTGTAAATCTCTCTCAATAGTGTATGGATTTGTTTCGGAAGGTGACATTGCTGGTAATGTGAAAATTCTCGAGGATTTGTGGATGCAAAAGGTGGTGCTAGTGCCTGGAGTTTGTCCACACCTTTTACATTTGATAAATAAAGCATAGGGGTTCACAAATTTCTGTTGGACTGTTAGGCCAGTATTATCAGCTCAGTAACACTTCCTGTTAACTTTGAACCTGAAGACATGCGAGCATGTGATCGGAGAGTGGATACAGCCATCGCTGCAGAGGAAAACTTTTCCAAAGGGAGGCTGGCTGGCTCTTCTTGCCGCACTATAGTTTACTTTAGTTGAGTGTGACAGCGTCAACCACGTACTTTTCTAAACAACTGCTCTTCAGTCTTAACTTCATTGATAGAATCTAAAATGTAGTCAAGATTTTTAATGGCTCCATTGCTAAAACTCACCCAGAAAGGAGTTGTTTATTAGTACACACTTTTAGACCAGCAGTCATCAGTATCTATAAAGCTTTAAATGTTCACACTTTGTGGCCCAGGGGTCACATTGTTTGGCTTTTGCAGAAGTTCATTAACATATATCCACACAGATGGGAAATGGAGAAGCCTTTTGTAGGCGTCTGAGGTAAAGCAGTCAGCAAATGGGACAAAGACCTAGCCCCAGCAGGGCTTCATGCTAGTAGAAGACAAACGATAGACAGTGTGTGCAATGAGCAGGAAAATTATGTACTGTCAAAAGGCGGTGATCTACACAATACACGAGGTTCAACCAGAAAAGAAACATGAGAAGTACAGATAAGTTTTTAAAGGGTGGTGAGGGAAGACATGGGTGAGGTGGTATTTGAACTAAGACCCATAGAAGGTGAGAGAGTTCATTACATAGCAGTTCACCGCTACAAGCAGCCAAAGTATCTATCCATAAAGAGCTTTTAAAATACAGTCTATTCATTCAGTGGAAGGCTACACAGCAAGTAAAAAGAATTAGTAGATTGGAGTTTTGTAGGTTTGAGTCCCAAACCAGAGACTGAGGCGGAGGCTATGTGCTAGAGTCTCACTGTGCTGTACTCTCAGGAACAAGGCTGACCAGAGCAGTGGGCTAGGAAGCAGAATTGGACCCAGGGAGAAGCATCCTCCTCAGCAGCGAGCTCAGCCCCTTCCATAGGAAGCTTGGGATTTGGGGTGACCCTTCAGAGATGTGGCCGTTAGTACACAGGACAGGGCTTTTTGTATCACCAGCTGCCCCCATGACTGGTCGTTGTAGCAAAGTCTCGGAATCCAACTGCCTGAGCCAAGGGCGCTTCCAAGGAAGCACTCCCTAGGGAGCTGGCAGTAGATGATACTCCGAGCATCAAGAAGTGAGCACTGCGGCCCCGGCCCTCTAGCAGCATCCCAGCCTCCACCCGGTGTGCCCGCGCTGAGCTTCTGCTGCGTACGCCCTGTCCGGAGCACGTGCGCTGCTGGTGTATGGCTCGCAGCATCCCAGCCCCCACCCGGTGTGCCCGCGCTGAGCTTCTGCTGCGT
>PVKA01010429.1:0-64472 GCA_004027165.1 Ctenomys sociabilis
TTTTTTTTTTTTTTTTTTTTTTTTTTTTTTTTTTTTTTTTGCAGAACCGGGGAATGAACTCAGGCCCTTGCACTTGCCAGGGAGGTGTTTATTCTACTGAGCCATCTTCACAGCCTCTCCCCTCCCCTCCTCTTCCCTCTCCTCCTCTCTTCTGTTCTGGACAGTATATAGTTCAGGCTGGCCTTGAGCCAGACTGATCTTGAACCTACCATGATCTTCCTGTTTCCCGAGTGCTGGGATTACAGGCATGGACCTCCATGCCTAAATATGGTTCCATCTTTCTTTGTTTTTTTTTTTTTTTGTTTTTTTTTTTTGTGGCAGAACTGGGTCCATCTTTCTTTGTTACAGGAAAGGTGTAGCAACTTGCTTCCTCTGACTAGGTGTTTCCTATCCCTTTGAGCAGATTAGATTTACTGTCCTTCTTCATACGTTCTTTTCCTACCTCTGACCCTAGATTTGTTCAGTGTCACCAGTATAATAAGGAAGTGTAACCAAAAAAATGAATACGCTACTTAAATGCTGTGATGCTTTTCTTTGTTTTTTTTTTTTCTTTCTTCTTCCCTGTACTGGGGATTAAACTCAGGACCCTGTGCTTGCCAGGCAGGAACTTATTCTACTGAGCTATCTCCTTGGCCCCAATGCTTTGCTTTTGAAATTTCCGGTTCTCTTTCTGTCCTTAGGCCAGCAATGGGGACATCACGCAGGCTGTGAGCCTTCTCACAGATGAAAGAGTTAAGGAGCCCGGTCAAGATGCTGCTGCCACAGAACCATCTGAAGTGGAGGGGAGCGCCGCCAACAAAGAAGTGTTAGCAAGTAGGTAGCTCCTGTCTTGGTCCTTGAAGCTAGCAGAATAAGAATGGCTGCCTGTTAATTCCTTGTCAATTGGATCCACCCTGTGAGTAGCAAATAGTGAACCATTGCCAGATGCCAGGCACAGTTCTGTTCTCTTCAGTGCATTCATTCATTCTGTAGCACCTATCTGGTGAGCACTAACTATGTGTCAAAACAGGTTTGGAGCCCAGCCTTTGTGTAGCTTATGCTTTAGTTGAAGGAGATCAAATCAATTATAATATATTCTGATAGCATATTAGAATAAAAAACAGCATAGAGAAAAATAAGGCTTGATGAAAGAAATGGAAAAGGGAGGTCTAGAACTTCAAATAGATTGGACCTTTCAAGAAGGTACCAGGCAGGCAGGGCAAAGTCTCAGAGGACCTGATGTGTGCATTCCCAGCTTGCTGAAGGAGCCCAGAGCTGAGGCTGAGTGAGTGAGGAGCACTCTCAGAACTGTGGTGGGAGCATGCAGTGAGTCACACGGTGCCTTTGTAGTTGTTGGTTTTTACTCCAAGCAGTGGAGTTTGCAGCAGAGAAATGGTGTAAACTGTTAACCTGTTTCTAAAGCCCTCACTATTGCTGTGTTGAGCACAGTGGGTGGAGGAGGCCTAGTGAGCAGCGTGCGCCCAGCCTGGGAGCGCAGGACCAGTTCAGAAGCTGCTGCATGCAGTGGAGGTTGCCAGGAGGCACTGGTGGAGGGTGAGAAGTGCTTGCGTTTGACTGAATGCTTCAGAAACAGGCAGTAGAAAGTGTTCAAGGTCTAGTGTTAGAGAAAGGGAGAAGTTCAGGTTGACTCCATTTTTCCTAAGCACCTTGCTGTAGTCAGGCTTATAAGGAAAACAATTCACTGCAAGACATGTAATTTACAGAATTATTTCATAGTACTTATACAAAGTGTTTAGTACAAAAAAAATGAGAAGTCTGTCCACACACTAAAGACGAAAGAATCCAACTAATGGCCTGGATCTCATGGCAGTGTCCTGCATGAGTCTTAAATGAAGACCTAGAACCCGTTACTGTCTCCCACGAGTCCAAGTGGAGGCCAAGAACCCATGACCATGTCTCATGCAAGCCTATTGCAAGGGTCTGCACTATGAAACCAAGGGTAGTGATAGAAGCTAGAAAATCTGTGCCGCTGAAATGAATGATCTGTACCAGTAGACTGAGAGGTCGAAGTGATGCTTAAAATAAGAAGAACAGAGCTCCCCCTAAAAATACTGTAGCCATCCTCACAAGAGTAAGGTCCTGAGCTCCTCCAAAGATGAGAACAGCCAAGTTCATATTAAGAAATCCCATGCCATGGACTTCAGCAAGAGACTGGGTCATGCATTATCTTCTGCTCTGGAGACATCTTTCCCAGAGTGAATCATAGCCATTCTCAGTAACAAGTTCTGGAGCACCTTCAATGATGAGAACAGCTGAGTTCATATCAGGAAGCCAGATGGCAAGCTCCTCCGGCAGAACCAACAGTCCCCTAAGAATACCTTTTTCCTCTCTAGTTCTCCTTTTTATGTTGCTTGACACAGTCCCCAGGAGGGCCTCCCACACCCAGCACTTCAATGACTCAGCTGGGTATTCCAAGTTGACCACCGCCAGTTGTCAACCCAGTGCACACCTGAAAGGATGGGTTGCATTTAGCTGATATTGAAGGGATCTATAAATGGGGCAGGTTTAGGATAGAGGACAAAGAGTTCATTTTTATGATAATAAGTTTCAAATGCTTCCACATTCAGGTGGAGGTGTCAGAAGAGTAGGGAGACCCAAATGCGCAGTTCAGGGGAGAGGTCCGGGCTGGAGGGAGGAGTGGACGTAGGGAAGGACCCAGTGGCTTGGCACTAGGTGCTCTGGGTGTTGAGAGGTCTGAGGGGGATGGGTACTGGAGAACTAGAAGAGTGGTCCTCCAGAGGTTGAGGCTTCTAGGAGGAAGGAACCCCCAGGCTGGTCACATGGTGTTAATGAGTGTATTGAGCTATTCTGAATAATGCTGCCTGAGTACTCTCACATGGGTCTTTTAGGATACATTGTGATGTATTTCAGTCAGCATTTTTCTTTGTGAGAGTCACCTCACAAAGAAAATTACATTATAATCGGTTCATTTTTGCTGATGTGTAGTATATAAGGTGTTAAGTTTCTGCTGTCATAACCCAGCTGCAGACAGTGTTTGGGCTCACTTTTCTTTTATGAATTTAGGACAGGGTCTATAAGGTGTACAGGGTCTAAGTACACAGATTGGACTCGTAGTGATCCTCCTGTTTTCAGCCTTCCAGCGGCTGGAATTTCAGGTGCGCCAACACGCCCAGTCTCAATCAGAGCACCCGGGCACAGGGCTGGCAGAGCAGGCTAGGGATGGAACACTGGCTGCACTGGCCACTGGGCTCTGCTGAAGCAAGCACTTTGGTTTGCTGAGCTATCTGGCCAGCCCTCAGGCTCACGTTTCTTAAGCATGCATGCAAAACTTTCTTCAGTACATGCAGCTGGGAAGAAAGTGGGATCCGATGGCCTCATATTCAGCCGTCTCAGTCACTTTCTCATCTCTGACACCCATGAGCCACAGAGCAGAGGTTTGTTGTGGCTCACAGTACAGAGGTTTCGGTCCTGAACCAGCCTGCTTCAGGTGGAGCTGCACAGTGGAGGGGCCTGGCAGGTGCTCAGAGCCCTCCTTGCACCCATGAGCACAGTGACCCGCTGCTCCATGGCATGAGTCCTTGTGGCCTAGTCACCTCCACAAGCCCCACCTACCAACTCCTGGTGCTCTGGGCACATTCAAGGAGAAACCCTAACACCAGCTTTATAGGTCTGTTTATACTGCCATTAATAGGGTGTGAGAAAACCAGTAGTTCTCAAATTTGTTAGATCAGATTGTAAAATTGTTCTTTTAAAGTGAAGTGGTTACTTTGTTTTTAATTATAATTTTTAAAATTAGTATTAAAATTAAGCATCACTCTTTTTGGCCATTATATTTCTTCTGTGAAATTTCCCTTTGTTGATTTCTGTATGTCCATTCATCCATCCATTTTTTTGGAGACAGGGTCTCACTGTGTAGTTTAGGCTACCCTTGAACTCTTTGTATCCTTTGCTGGTTCTCTCTGTTTTTTTGAGATAGGGTCTCATTGTAGTTCAGGGTGACCTTGAACTCGCTATGTAGCTCAGGCTTGCCACAAACAGCAATCTGCTTCAGCCTCCTGAGTGCTATGATTATAGGCATGCGCTGCCACAACTGGCTCCTGCTGTTTGTCTCTTATTAGTTTTTGCTATTATCTTACTGATACTGATCTACTGTATTACTAATATTAATCCATTTTTCTGGATTTAAATGTAGATAATCTTGCTGGTGACCTGTTTTTACATTCAAATGATGAACCAGAGAGCTGAATTTTACTATGGTTGTATTTATCATTCTTTTACTGTTGTTCTTGGCTGTAAGAATGCTGAAGAGTTTACAAAGAAATATGGGGAAGAGCAACCTGTGGACTAAAATCTGCCACAAGTGATTCCAGCAAGTGTGAGCAGAGCCCCCAAGCCATGCATTCAGACATCCTGCAAAACAGGACTCTGGAAAACTGACATGTGCCACCACCTAGCGTTTGTTTTGTTTTTTGGGTGGATTTTGTGGTAGGGCCTTGCTGTATGTTCTACACATGTCTTGAACACCTCCCCCAGCCCCCAGCCTCCTGCATGCTGGAATCACAGGCATGAGCCACCACACCCAGCCAGTTTTTTTTTTTTTTTAGTATATCCTGAAATGAAAAGGATATTGTTATATTTTAATATTCTAATCCTTTCATATTTAAGTATTTTATCTGAAGTCAGTTATCTGGGGTATGAAATAAGTAAGGGTGCAATCACAGTTTTCTCTGGGCATCGTTGTTCAGTTGTCCCAGTGCCATTCATTGAATGCACTGCCCTTCACACCAACTCCAGTGTCTGCTTTTCTCTTGGAGTGCTGTTTTCTGTTCTTGTGTGTATACCTAGCAGTGGAGTGGCTGGTTTATATTGACTTTTTTTGTTGATATTTTTGAGGGAAGACTTAGTTTTTATAACTGAAATAATATTAGTATACTTTTAAGTGCATATTAACAAGAATTTAATCTTATCAGATACTGAGAAGTTTTCCTTGTTATTTCTTTAATGCTATTATTTATAGTTTGTTAGAATAATGATCCAGGTAAATCAGTTAGATATGTGTGTGTGTGTGTGTGTGTGTGTGTGTATAATTTTTTATTTTTAGAATATCTGAAATGTTTAATTCTTTCTTTATAGGTTACTAGATCACACTCTTGACTAAGAAAGCTGTAGAGAGTTAGTAACTGCCACAAGTGAACCCCAGGTGGGGCACGTGTCAATTTCCCTGTGCACGATATCTGAATGCACGGCTTGGGGCTCTGCTCGTACTTGCTGGAGTCATTTGTGGCAGATGGTAGCCTACAGGTCCCTTTTCCCCGTATTTCTTTGTAAACTCTTCAGCATTCTTACAGAATTTTTTTATGCCCCTTAGGGTACTCTTCAGCTAGGTCAGCCCGGAGTGGGTGCTCAGGCTGGGGGTAGTTCACCAGTGCTCTGAGGGACCGGGTTACTTGGTTGGTCTTGGTCGCTGGCTTCCAGTTCTCAGCACTAATTACCGGCAGGCAAACTTGCCCTTTTCCCTCAATGTTTGGGTGATAGATCTTTGTTTTAAATGTGATCTTAGGTGGTTTGAATAGATACTCTGCTGGAAGATGATTTCAATTCTGAAGGCCTCCTTATCATAGGGAGGGTTGTCAGGAACAATAAGCCCTTGCCAGGTCAGTGAATAAGCTTCACCAAGCTGGATGTTAACAGAAATTTTTCATTCCACATTTGTGGATCTCTTCAGGCTTCTTCCTCAGCTTCCTGCTGGCCGCCATCTTGGATCTGGTGCTGCTGCTTTCCTAGAATCTAGATATGTTTGAAATACCCTTTAAGATCTTCTTTATCAGGAAATGTCTCCTTTTTTTTTCTTACAATGTTTTTTTTTTTTTGAGATAGGATTTCGCTGTGTAGTCCTGGTGGGTCTTGAACTCACTATGTAGCCCAGACTAGCCTCAAACTCCTAATCCTCCTGCTCTGGCCTCCAGATTGCTGGGATTGTAGGCATGTACCACCATACCCAATGTTTACTGTATCTCAGCTTAATAACCAAAGAAATTATGGCCTTTGTTTTTCAGATTTAATATACTTTGGAATTATATTTGCTGATTATAGTTTGAGACAGGAGCTTGCTCAGCTCCCTGGGCTGGCCTTGAACTGTCCATCCTCTTACCTCAGCTGCCAAAGTGCTGAGATTAAGACTGCTGCTGGGTTTGGTAGTGTGCATGCCTGTAATCCCAGTATTGATCACAGTGAGTAATTTGAGGCCAGCCTTGGCCACAAAGTGAGTTCAAGGCCATCCTGAACTGTTCAGTGAGACCCTATCTCAAAAAGATTTAAAAAAAAAAAAATATCTATATCTATATATATATATATATATATAAATATATATATATATATATATTGTTCATTTACATGCCCAGCTACAAGAATTCTTTATATATTCTGTATAGATCCCTCACCAATATGTTTTGCAAAAACTCCCTTTTTGTGGTCATTTTTACTTTACTGTTTTTGGTTTTTTTTTCACACGGAACTGAGGATTGCACTCAGGCCCTTGCGCTTGCCAGGAAGTGCTTATTCTACTGAGCCATCTCCCCAGCCCCTACTTTTCTTGATAGTGCACCCAAATTTTAAGATTTCCCCATTTCTCTCTTGGTCACTTGCATTTGTGAGTCCCATCTAAGGGACAGCTGCCCAGTTCAATGTCATGAGCACTGATGCCTGAGTCTTTATTTGGGCGGCTTGATCCATTTTGAGTTAGTTCTTATGGATGGTCTTAGTGAGAAGTTTAGGATCATTCATTTGCATGTGGCTATCCAGTTTTCCTAGTACCATTTTTTGTGAAGATGCTTCTTTTTTTTTTTTGAGTTATCTTGGTACCTGCAAGAAAGATCATTTGACAATAAACACAAGCGTTTGTTTGTAGACTAAATTCTATTCCACTGATATATAACTTGGCTGTGCCAGTAGACCAGAGTCTAAAGGCTTAATTATTGAAGTTTTATAATACTTGTGTTTTTTGTTTTCTTGTGATTATGGGGATCAGTCCTAGTGCCTTTCCAGTCTCTGAGATAGCACCTCACTAATTGGCCAAGGCTGGTCTCCAACTTTTGATCCTCCCGCCTCAGCCTCCCACAGTGCTCCGTTATTGTCTTGCATCATTGTACCTGGCTTTCATTGATCTTTTTATTTAATAGGGTCTTATTTTGTTTTTATAGATTATTTGGAGTTTTCCTTACTATTGATTTATGATTTTTATTTTATTTTTGTATTTGGTACAGGGTCTCACTAGGAAGCTCAGACTTGCAGTGATTCTCCTGTTTTCAGCCTCCCCAGTGCTGGGTTTACAGGCACACTCCACCGTGCCTGATCTTGGTGGCTGGCTCAGCGCGCCTGGTAGTGGGCTGATGCAGCACGTGGTTCTGGTTATCGAGCCCCAGTCTCTCGAGTTTGCCTAAGCAGGCGCTTAGTCTGCTGAGCTGTCTTACTGACCCCTATTATGATCTTTGAATATATCTTTGCATGTTACTTTCCAATCTTTTATGTTTCCATTGTATTACTTAGAACTTAAGAGCTACAGTGAATAAAAACAATAGTAGATTTGTTTGTCCTTCTCTTGGCTTTGAAGGAGCCGTGCTTGCTTAGAGTTTACTGCTAGGTAGAAGTGTGTTGTGCTTCTTGCGGGCATTCTTCCTTAGCTGAAATCATGTTCCTCCTGGTTGGCATGGAAATGCTGTCCTGCAAGGAGACTTGAGAGTGTTACCCAATTTTTTGTTTGTTTCTGTTGAGGTCGTTTTTTTGTTTGGTTATTAAGAAAACATGGTTTTCTGATATTAACTGAGTGTTTTGTTTCTATAAGGAACTTAACTTGGTGTTAATACGTAATTTTTTTGTATATTACTGGATTTTCTTTGCTAATATTTAGGGTTTTTTGGGTATGCCTGTGGTCATGTGTAAGTTTTCATTTTTCCTTATTCATACATACTGTTTGTTTTTGCTGAGACAATGCTGCATGCCAGGCTGGCCTTGAACCTGATTGCCAGGAGGATTGTGGCAATCAATCCTCCTGCCTCAGCTTCCTGAGTGCTGGGATGTAGCTGTGTGGTACTGTATATGTGGCACTGTGGGCAGATTCTCATGCTGTTTTTGACTGGTTTGGTTATGTATACTTGTTACTACGCTGACTTCATAAAAGACTCGAATATTTTCTAGGAGAGTTTGTGTTGGGCGAGATGTCTCTTTCTTAATGCTTTGTATTTAGCCATTGTAAGGACAGAGACTGTTTAATGGCAGGGATGGAGTGTATTTGATATTTGTGGGATGAAACTGTAAGAGCTCACTGCAATCTGGAGGCTCCTGTCTGTGCTCTTGGCTGCTGTGTTGCAGCAGAGCTAGCTGGCTCTAAGGGTATTCATTTGGCTCTGGGACAGAGGAGTAAAGGTGTCCTGCTGCACAGAAATCGTTGTACTGATAGCTACAGAGTATATCTGGTTTCAGGAATGTTTCTTTCTTTTTTTTTTTTCCTATACTGCAGAAAAATGGGCAATTTCCAGGTTTTAGACTAATTAAATTATTTATCTTACAGAAGTGATAGATCTTACTCATGATAACAAAGATGATCTTCAGGCTGCGATTGCTTTGAGTCTGTTGGAATCCCCCAAAATTCAAGCTGATGGAAGAGATCTTAGCAGGTTATTGTTTTAATTTATAATCTTTGTCCATTACAGTTATGGGTAGGTCACACACAGTAAGTAGCTCTATGAATGCCAATCAGGATAATTCTGCCAAGTGCCTTTCATGGCACCTGAGTGAGATTTCTTTTAGGAGAGAATGCACGTTAGTTTGATTTTTTAAAACAAATTTGTTTGGTAGAAGGTCTCACTGCACTGCTCAGACTTGTAGTGATCCTCCTGTTTTCAGCCTCCCCAGTGCTGAGATTATAGGTGTGTGCCACCACAACTAGTCTCGGTGGCAGGCTCAGTGTGCGGCATGTGGTACGGGGATCAAACACTGGTCCCTGTGCTTGCCCAAGCAAGTGCTTAGTCCTCTGAGCTATCTCACCAGCTTATTTTTTGGAAATTAGAAGAATGTCTGTGAGTAGAAGCCTGCATTTTTTTTTTTTTAAGCCTGCAGTTTTGTAGTTCATAATTACTAGCAGAAAGCAAGAACCTAGTGATATGTATCTGGCCTATGTTACTCATTCATTCCCTTTATCAACTTTAAGGGTTTGTTGTTGGGTATTTTTAAATGGAAGTTACCACTCAACTACCTTGTCTCAGGAGCAGCTGGAGGATATATTATTGGAATCCTTACTGATCTGGTGATTATCTGGTGCTGCTCAGAAACATCCGTTGTCATTTCCGTTTCTGTCATGTTATTTCCCTTCCTCTGTTGAGCTCCTTTAAGGAACACAGGGTGAGGCATTGTTTGCTGGACTGTGTGGAGGCTTTGCACCTTGGCACAGTGTTGCTCTTGCCCTGTCCCATAGAGATGCTTGATAGGGCATGTGGTTGGCTGGAGACACATGAGTAAAGTATCTCAGCCCCCACTAGTCTGCAGCCTCCACTCAGTTCCATTATGGGGTGTTTAACTTCTGTTGTGGAAGGGTTAAGGTTTCTGTTTAAACCTTGCTTTCTATTTACATTTATAGCTTCTTTTTCTTTTTTGGTGGAACTGGGAATTGAACTCAGGACCTTGCACTTGCCAGGGAAGCGTTTATTCCACTGAGCCATTTCCCTGGCCCCATATATAGCTTCTATGTGTCCAGTGATGACCCAGTAAATCATTTTTGGGTATTCTGAATTTTCTATGCAGGTATCAAGACATTTCTATTACTAATATCTCTGTATACTCCATTATCCTTTAACGTTTTATTTTGTTTTGTTTTAAATTTGTGATATGTTGGCACAAATACTGTATAGGATGCATGAGGCAACCTCTGCGGAAACTAAACGCTCAAAGAGGAAACGCTGTGAAGTCTGGGGAGAAAACCCCAATCCCAGTGACTGGAGGAGAGTAGATGGCTGGCCGGTCGGGCTGAAGAACGTTGGCAATACATGTTGGTTCAGTGCTGTTATTCAGGTATGGTTGTGTTTTATTTCTTTTTCTTTTTTGTCATTTTAAGTCAGCATCTCACTGTACAGTAGCCCAGGCTGGTATCAAATTCACAATAACCCTGCTGCCTCAGCCTGTGTTGGAATTATAGGCATTTGCTGCCACACTGAGCTGTGTGTTTTAGATTTAGATATTCTGATGACTAAATTAATACTAAAAATGACATCTACTGTTGTAATGTGTTAAATGTGTTCAGAGTTAGCAGAGTCACTGTTGTATTAAGGCAGAACCAGAGTGAATGAGGTATCAGTTATGGAAAAGTTGCTGTTGGCACCCATCCAGGAGATAAAAGCAGGCTGTAGAGGCTATGTAGCCAAAGTTGGGAGGGAAGGAAGCGAAAGCCTGCCTGAGAGCAGGCCTCAGTGGTGCATACTTGTGCCCTAGGCTCCCCTAGGGGGTGGGAGGAGCCTGAGTTGGAGCCCAGCACTGTGCAGTGACTTGGTGAGACTCAGTCTCAGAGTAAATGGCCTGGGATGTAGCTTGGAGGACTGGCCCAGGTTCAGTTCCAGTACGGCAGAGCCAAACCAACAACAACAAAACACAGGTGAGACATCTTAACGTTTGTTGAACATTCTGCTCGAGAGAGAGTTGAGAAAGATGGCACTGTTTCTGCCTGGAGTAACCAGGTAGATCACGGTGTCATTTGGCTTCAAATACTTGTGTTAAGGGGAGCTCAGCTATATATTTCTGTAAATATATGGAAATCTCAGAAATCTGAGATACTTCTAGTTCAAATAACTCAGATAATTTTTTGTTTTAGCTCAGATAATTGATATTCAGCCTGTAGAACCATATCCAGAAATTTGCATCTGCTTGAGGTTGTTGCCTTTAAATGTACAGTGATCTCTTCCTTCGACTCTTTTTTTTTTAGACAAGGGCTTGATATGTAGTTTAGGTTGACCTGACCTTGTTACATAGGCCAGGCTGGCAGTCCTGCTTGAGCCTCCCTGCAGTGCTGGGATTACAGGTGTGTGCTGCACCTAGCTCCATGTTCTATTTTTGTAATGATTTTGTCTTAGCAGAACTTTGAAGCTCTTTTCTTTTTTTTGAAACTCTTAAATTGAAGATTTAATTCATGTGGTTGAAGGATTTACTGTGTACAAAATGAGAAGATAAATGGCCACTCTGAGAATTTAATGAGGGTAGTTATTGACTATAGGTTAAAAGCTAGATTGAGAGGGCAAAACTTGACAGGAACTGATGATCAAGGAGCAGTGAAAAGCCAGGCATGGTGGCATATACCTATAATCCCAGCTCCTAAGAGGCTGAGGCATGAGTTCCATGCCAGTCTGTACTATACAGCGAGACCTGGAAATGCTTCATATGTTAGGCTGTGATTGGTCCCACAAAAGAAGAGCAGAGCAAGAGAGCCTGGAAATGCTTCAGGAGAGCAGACCGCAGGACCCTGATGCCTTTGTCCTGTGAATGGTGGTGGACCCAGTTGGGCGCTTTGGAAGTGGTTAAATTCTTCATAGATCCTAAAGGCAGAGCTTCAGGAATTCTGTCTGTGGGTTGGCTTGTGACTGAAGTCACCTAGGAGGATGACTGGACTTTGAGTAAAAGAACTCAAAGTATGATATGAGAATTCCTTTTCAAGTGTTGATATGTCCCTAACATGGAGTACAGTTGGAGTAAAGGGCAGTGTCACTGTCAGGAAACCTAGAGGTGTCTGGGCTCAAGGGTGTACATGAGTTTCTTCCACAGTTACTGGACACCTGTTTTATGTCTAGTACTGATCTAGGCTTTTGAGATATTGCAGTGAATAAGATACACAGCTGTGACCTCCTGGAATTTAAATTCTCACGAAAAGCAATGTGCAATAAATGGAAATTTAGCAGGTTAACTTCCTAAGTAAATACATGTCATATGTTAGGCTGTGATTGGTCCCACAAAAGAAGAGCAGAACAAGAGAGAATGGAAATACTTTAGGAGAGCTAGGAGCCAGTGGTAGTGTGATGACGGTGCTAGGTCTTGTTGAGGAGGGACTCCTGGAGCTGAAGCCCAGTGACAGGAGGTGAGGGATAGAACTGTGTGTGATTGGAATCAAGGCCTTCCAAAGAAGGGAATCCACAGAGCCATTCCCCAAGGGTGGGAAGGGGCTCCGTGTGTTTAGGGACTCCAGGTGGCTGGGTGCTAAGAGCAGAGAGGGCCTCCCTGACGCTCAGGTTTGTGTGGGGTAGAAGTCAGGGAAGCTCCCAAGCAGCGCTGGTCCTGATCAAGTGTGGAAGGGCTCCTCCAGCTTCTGTGGGGAGAGCAGAGTGGAGCGCAGGACCCAATGCCTACCTCCTGTGAGTGGTGGTGCCCTGGACCCAGTGGGGTGCTTTGGAAGAGTTAGATTCCTCATAGATCCTAAAGGCAGAGCTTTAGGGATTCCCTCTGTGGGTTGGCTATTGACTGAAGTCATGTAGGAGGATGACCAGACTTTGAGTAAAAGAACTTTTGCCACATTCCAGGCTTCAGTGAGTCTGGAGCTTAATTTTGGTCACACTAGAGAGGAAAGGTCAGGAAAAACTGCTTGGTTTCAATGGTGAGGCCGTTCTGGAGGCAGGGAGACCATGCATAGTGAGCTAGGTGAGCTCACTATGGTGGGTCCAGTGTAGAACAGTTGTGTGTGGGAACAGATGGCCAGGAAGGTGCTAGTACACGAGGTGCAGTCCAGCTGTGCACTGGGCAGGAGCACTTAAGAATGGGAAAAGCTTCATTGCTCTGCATTCCAAACTTGGGGACAGAGAGGAGCAGGATGTGCGTGATGTAGAGTGCAGGGAGAAGTAGGGTTGGAGCAAGAACAGCACGAGGTAGAGTGAGCTTCCCAAGGCCACAGCCACTTTCCTCACTGAGAAGAGAAACACGGAGGCTTGCATGGTGGCAGAGGGGGCTGCAGTGTGCTGGTGTCAACAGTGCATGGGCAAAGGAGAGTGAGCGCCTCGTGGTGCAGCAGGGGGATGTGTGGTGGCAGCGTGGCCCCATGCTGGGCCCTGTCCTCTGTGAGAGAGCAGGGTCTCAGTGCCAACACACGCGCTCTTGCTTTGACTCTGATATTGAGAAGCAGACCTGGACCCTTGGAATGCATGACAGTTGTTCCTGTTTTCTGTAAGGATGCTGTCTATAGAACTTAAGTTGTGCAGCCAAGAAAGGTTTTCATTTGAGGACTGTTTAGGGATGACAAGTTATGTTCATGAAAGGCAGTTTTAAAGATTACCTTAGAAACAATATAGTAGAAAAAGTATGATTTACCAATAATAAAAAGAAACCCTTGCAGGGGCCAGGGGTTCAATCCCAGGGCCTGCCGTGGTGGCCTGTGGCTGTAATCCCAGCATATGGGAGGCTATAAACAGGCGGAGGCAGATCACTATGAGTCCGATCTAGTAGTGAGACTCTGAACACCCTGTAGATCCCTGCCTAAATACAAAACAAAACGAAACAAAGCAAAACAAAAAAACCCTCTTCCCTGGAAGATCAGCTAAGTGCTGTCTGCTAGAGATGCCTGCTTTTGGCCACACTCCTGTGCTCCCCTGCACTGGGGATCATAACCAGACCCATTGCCCCGGGCTGCACTCCCAGCTCTTCTGTAAAACAGGGGCTCCGGCTAGGTTGCCCAGGCCTAGAATTTGGAATATTCTTAGAGTAGCTGGGATTACAGGCATGTGCTACTTTGTACAACTAAACTTAAAACCAAAGTGTTTGTGGGGCCGGGGGGATGGCTCAGTGGAATAAGCGCTTCTCTGGCAAGCACAAGGGCCTGAGTTCAATCCCGGGTTCTGTGAAAACAAACAAACAAAAAAAACAAAGTGCTTATGGTAGACAGGAGGGCAGTAGGTCTGCTGCCCTCACTGCACAGTGTAAGTTGTGAGCCTCAGCTGTTGAGCCGGTCTTCCTGCCCTAGACATACCACACATGGATGCAGCCCAGGTAGGCCTTGGACTCACCATGCCTCAGCCACTATGGGCTGGGTTGACTGGCATGTGCCTCCACACCTGGCTAGTGCTCTTTTGTAGAAACGTTTTTCTGCAATATTACAGCCGGGGAGATGGCTCAGTAGAATAAGAGCCTCCTTTGCAAGTACAAGGGCCCGAGTTTAATCCCCAGTTCTATAAAAAAAAAAAAAAAAAATACTTTTGGAGAATATGTAATTGTATAGTGTATAAACGGAATATCATTTAATATATTAATCTTCAATGGTCTTAGTTTATTTCTGTATACTAGAGGATTGACAGTTAATTTTTGTACAACCAGTATTTCTTTGGAAATAATGGAATCACTAGGTTGACAGTTACATGTGCTTTTAAATGTGGATGAAAATACTTTGGAAGAAATTTTTTTTCTGCAGTTATCTTAAAAGGAAGGATAAATTCATTTCTTTCTTTCAGTCTCTCTTTCAGTTGCCTGAATTTCGAAGACTTGTTCTCAGCTATAGTCTGCCACAAAATGTACTTGAAAATTGTCGAAGTCACACGGTAAGTTTTTACCGAGAAGTTTCTTTATTGTCACTTAGTTCCTTCCATCCCAAAGCCTCATTTCATTTTTTAAACGACGAATTTAACCAAGGGCCTTTTTATTGGGCTATGCCAAAATCCTTTTCTGTTTGAGAGAAGGTCTTACTAAGGCCACTCACTGTGGGCTCAAACATGTGACCATGTTGCTTAGAAAGGATGACTGCCCTCAACCCCCAGGTCACTGCACTGAGTTTGGCCTTGAGCTCACTGTGTAGTCCAGGTTGGCTTTGAATTCATGGCAGTCCTCCTGCCTCAGCCTCTCTATTCCTGGGATTACAGGTGTGTGCCATGATGCCCCACATTAAATTTTTGACTAAAAGTGAAAACTACAACACTTTGGCTTGTGCTAATATTTGCTTTCATTTCTCTTTGTTTTTGCAATGCTTAACCTGGGGCTTAGTGCATGTTAGGCAAGTGCTCTACCATTGAGCTATATTCCCTGCTCTTTGGTTTTCATTTCCAAATGACTTTCCTTCTTTGTAACAAAATTAAAAGGTATGCCAAAAGCATAAATTTTAAGTTGGCATAAAATTAGAAAACATGGGTTGGTGAGATAGCTCAGCAGACTAAGCACCTGCTTTGGCAAGCACAGGGACCTTCATTTGATCCTGGCACCACATGCCCTGCTGGCCCTGTCCCTGGGTGCACACCTGTGATCCCAGTGCTGGGGAGGCTGAAAACAGGAGGATCACTGAGTCCATGTTGCATAGTGAGGCCCTGTACCAAATACATTAAGAAATAAAAAAATAAAATTAGAAAATGGTTTGAAGAATATGGGGAGCCACACTGCCTTAACTCAGCTGTGCTGCCCTGGGTGGGCCCACTCAGAACCCTTGTGTGTCACATTGTGTGTGGAAACACCACCACCACCATTGGCTGCTCAGGCCATGGGGTGGAGAACAGCGAGCTGCTGCACCCAGCTCTCCACCTAAGAGATGCCAGCCTGTGCTGGCTGCAGCAGGTGCCTCCTCTTCCTCATTTTGCCTTTTCTGGCTTTTACATTTGTGTAATGTGTTCTCCTAACAGAAGAGGGAGCTCAGCTTCAGGAAATGGACCGCTGTCTTTCCATCAGTATTTCTCTTTGACTTTTGTGTTATTGTTGTTTTTCTTCTTCTTTTGTATTTTAGGGAAGGGTCTACAGAGTGTTCAGGGTCTCACTACTAGATCGGACTCATAGTGATCTACCTGTTTACAGCCTCCCACGTGCTGGGATTACAGGTGTGCACCACCACGCTCTGTCTCAATTGTTGTCTCAGTATGCCCTGGGGTGGGGCTGGCACGGCAGGCCCAGGGATGAAATCCCTGGCTCCTGAACCTGCTTGCAGGTGTTTTAATCTACTGAGCTATTTGGCCAGCCCTTTTATAGTTATTCTTGACTTTAGAGTAATCCCCTGTCCTTTTCAGGGCCCTCATGATGTACTTTGAGATCTGACTGACTTAAATCTAGGTAAATATGATTTAGAGAGTGATTATTGACAACTTCTCTCATATGTTGATCTTCCAAATAAGACCTTGTATGAGTCATTACACATGGCTGTGTTTTCTATAGGAAAAGAGAAATATCATGTTTATGCAAGAGCTTCAGTATCTGTTTGCTCTTATGATGGGATCAAATCGAAAATTTGTAGACCCTTCTGCAGCCCTGGATCTGTTGAAGGGAGCATTCCGGTCATCTGAGGAACAGCAGGTAGTAAAGAATCTTCTCTTATTTTCCCTCAAGCTCTCAAATTTAGAGTCATGCCTTACTGATGCTTCTCTGATGTTAGTGTTACTGTGGTGTTGCTTATTTCACCTAGCAAGCTCCAGGTGCCTGTGTTTGCCCTTGATTTTGTGTACAAAATGGGTGGTAGAAGAGCAAGCAGGAAGAGTGCAGCAGAGAGAACCGATAGTTCTGAAGGGCAGAAGGAAGAGTAGTAGAAAGAGCAGTAGTCTTACACAGTGGTTGTTGAAACAGAAGGCGAGAGCATGATTAGAAAATAGGCAGTGAGCCAAGGCAGAGTGGCATCAAGAGGAGCCAAGCCTTCTGTCTGTTCCATTGCTTTGGGTGACCCAGGTAGAACTGTTAGTTTAAAAACTAGGGCAGTGCTTTCAGTGCTATAAATACCTCCCGCTATGGCCTGTGTGCCATGGGTTTACTGCCACTGCTTCTAGGTACATCCTAGTGGCAGGTCACTTGGCTAGTGTGAGTGAGGCCCTGTGTTTGATCCCCAGCACCACATTAGAAAAATTTCCATTTCTGCAAAACCAACTAAAACTAAGTTTAGCAGCTTTTCTGAGCCCTTTTGCTCTTTGACTTGAGTATCTGCCTTTTCCCTACCTCTACCTACAAATTAAAGCTACCACTATTGAATCAGCTTCTTGAAGAGTGTCTTTCCTTCATTCAAATGTCCCCTTGCTCTAGAAGACTACAGCCTTTTCTTTGGACTTCTAAAAAACAGACTTAAGGCCCAGGGAGATAGCTTAGTAGACTGCTTGCCTGGCAAGCGTGTGGTCCTGAGTTTAATCCCCAATACCACAAAAAAAAAAAAAAAAAAGAGAGAGAGAGAGACCACTAAAGAAAGACCTATTTGAAAGATTCTGTTTGGTTTTTCTGTATCAGACATTTGTGAATGAAATTGGTAGTTTCAGTTTCCTTCTAGGCACAACGTAGGAGTTATGTAAGGAACTTTGTTTTTGGTGTCTAGATGGTAGGTTCCATTCTTCTTGTGTCTGGTGTTGGGCCCTAGACAAAAATGCTCTCACAGTACGAGAAGCTGTTGGTGGGAGGAAGGGCAGACTTCCACTTCTGGTATATGGTGTCCATCTAACTCATGCAATTTGTGCCTCTCCTCCAGCAAGATGTGAGTGAATTCACACACAAGCTCTTGGATTGGCTGGAGGACGCATTCCAGCTGGCTGTTAACGTTAAGTGAGTGTTTAGGGTTGGCTTGTACCTCCTAACCATGGCTTGGGCAATTATGCTGCTTTTCTCAAGTAGAAATTGCTGGTTCTAGTCAAACTTCTTGGGGTAACTGTGAGCTAGTCCTTAACAGCGGTTGGCTTTCCCCCTCCTTGGATGAAGATGACCCCCTAAACATAACAGCCGTTTTACTGAAAGGACTCTAACTCTTAACTTCATATCTGTTCAGTAAGTGAGTCTAATCCCTCACTTAAGTCTATATCTGGTTGCTTGTGACTGATGATGCTCAGGACTTGTATAATACTTTCTGATCCAAATAATAACAGATGTGTCTCCCTCTTTTAAAAGCAGCAATCCCAGGAACAAATCTGAAAATCCTATGGTGCAACTCTTCTACGGTACTTTCTTAACTGAAGGGATTCGTGAAGGTAAATTCTCTATACTGAATTCTTAGCCTGTGACTGTCCCCTTAGTACTGTGTGCTTTGGGGGACAGTATAATGAATGAACTTCAGACTCAGATGGACTTGGGCCTGAGTATCGATTCTTTTAGTACCTGTGTCATTGAGGATGACCTGTGTGAGCTCTTGGCTCCTCGGTCTCTTCATCCATAACAGGGGTATAGTCTTTACTTCAAAATGGTTACATTAGAATGAGTAACGTTTTCACAGCCCAATTCTAGCATTAATATCAAATACACAGTGATGTTACTCAAGTTTCCTCTGTGTAGGTTTGCTGGTATAGTATCTAATTTTCAGTGATTTTATTGAGCTGTGGTACCTGAAGCCCATCCCTGTGACACATGCTGCTAGTCTCAGCTCCTCAGGAGCTGAGGCAGGAGCATTGAAGGTTGAAGGCTGCCAATGTGGGCAACATAGACCTTGTGGCAAAATAATGTTTGTAAGGAGCTGGTGAGGTCTGCAGTGGTAGAGCGCTTGTCTGCTGTGTTCAAGGTCCTCCACTCAGTCTCCGGTGCTGGGCGAGGAGGCATAATGCAGCAGCCAGCAGCCTATAGCCCTGGCTGCTCCAGTCCTCCTTTGGTACTGGGAGTTGCCTTGCCAGGCAGGCACTGCACAGCTGAGCTCCATCCCAGACCCATCATTTTCATTCCATGGCCTTACCCTGATGCACTTTTATTTTTGTTAAAATGTGTTTGTTTGTTTATTGTGTTGAGGTTTCAACCCTGAACCTTATGCTTGTTAAGCATGTGCTTTATCACTGAGCTATACTCCCAGACCCTGATACTCTTTTAAATAGTGTGCTATTCCAAAAAATAGCTTTTTTCCTCCCTGTCTTTAGGACAGGAAGGGTCTGTAGGGTCTCATTACACAGATTGGAATTTTAGTGATCTTTCTGTTTTTAGCCTCCCAAGTGCTGGGATTACAGGTGCGTGCCACCATGCCCAGTCTCAGTCGCCATCTCAGCAAGCCCCAGGGGGAAGAGCTAGGGGTCAAACCCTGGCTACTACACTCTGCCTAATCAGGTACTTTAGTCCGCTGAGCTATCTGGCTGGCCCTTGAAATACATTTTTTTGAGAAACTTTTATTTTTAGCATTTTCCAGAGTCTGAAATTTTGCCCCTTGCATTCCTGTGAAACATACTAAAATGTATTTTAACAGATTGACTCCATTAAATAAGGCAAGACCGTGCAGTGTGTGTGGGAAACCTGTGAGCAGGTGCTGTGCAGAGCCAGGCGTCTTCCTGTGTGCGGTGTCTGCAGTGGCCAGTGGTCCAGGCTGGGTCCACTGGCATGTTAGAGCGTGCTGCCCAGGCCTAGGGCATTTCTCTCTGGTCTCAGGAGATAGCTGGTTTGAGGAGGTTGTCTCTGGGGAGCTAGAACATAGGCTATGGGTAGTTGTAGTGGCACCTTGAAACACCGGTTTCTCTCTTTGCCCAGGAAAGCCCTTTTGTAACAACGAGACCTTTGGCCAGTATCCCCTCCAGGTAAACGGTTATCGCAACTTAGACGAATGTTTGGAAGGGGCCATGGTGGAGGGTGACATTGAGCTTCTTTCTTCTGATCATTCAGTGAAATATGGACAAGAGGTAAGGTGGATATTTTTACCTGCTGTGCAGTGACAAAGCCAATTAAGTGGGACTGAATTCAGGCAAACTAATTTCCCATTATGTTAGGTAACTTACTACTGAGCAGAAACTGAATTTGCCGTGTCTCCTCAGTCCACATGAATCATTGAGTCAGTGCTTTGATAAATTCTTGCCTGAAACTATGAATGTGAGTTAATCATGTAAAGGATGTATGCTGCTTCTGATGTTTTAAGTATGATCAAGTTTCTCTCTTTCTGTTGAAGCCTACCTGTACCTGAGTAGGGAGAACCCACTGCCTCCATATTTTCGGAGGGTAAAAGTACAGTGATTAACTCCTATGGTATGCCATTTAGAATATTTTCCCTATTACACTATTTATTGTTCTCAATTGTAAATTCTGCCTTTGCTTTTACAGTTTTTTAAATTTGATTTTTATTTATGTGGGATTTTTGTTATTGTTTTAGTGGGTTGGAAAGGGAGGAAGTTAAAGGGAGAACAAGAGTAATTAATACCTCAAAATTCCAGCTGAGTAAGAAATAAGGTAGTGCTGGTAGTGTACTTGTTAATTCTATAGTTTGGCTTGTTTTCCTCCTATTACTCATTTTGAAGCAAGCTGGGGTCTTGATGTGAGTCCATAAGAATTAATATAGGAGAAAAAAGAGCTTTCTTCAATTAAAATAGAGTCTGATATGAGCATTGTGGAAGTACACAAGCCATAGAAAGTGGTGGAACTTGGAGAAAGCTGGTGCCTCCCCAGCTTTCCAAGGAAAGAACTAGTTCCTGGTGGGAGGAGCAGGACCTGTGCAGGCTAGACACATTCTCTGAAAGAGAAGGAATGGTCATGACTGCTCAGAACTCAGTATTCAAGGTTGGCAACTCTGTACAAATAAGATAAAAAACAAGTCATTATGCATGTTTATTTAGACTTAACCCCGAGTTGAGTAGACTTCCTAGACTCACCTTGTCCCAGCAGGGCCTCTGACAGAGCTGTTCATGCCTTTGGGAAGAGGCTCATAGGCGCCTCTGGCATATAAGTGAATTGGACTGCAATGCTTTACCTGTTAGCCTTTCCTTACCTAGGGTTGTGACAGTCAGAATCGTCTGTGTAAGTCAGTGTTTTCCGTCCTTGAAACTGAAGTAGTGGGACTGGCACCTGTTTATTGGAACTCAAGAGATTTTTTTTCTTTCCTCAAAAACCTGAGGATTGATAAGATCATGAGGCTATTTCAGTTTTCGTTTTTTTAGACGAAAGAGATTCAAGTTATGGTTAATGGTGTGTAAACAAATAGTGGCTGTGATATGCAGTGTCAGTCCTTTTAGACGAGCCCTGTAGGCAGTGTCCCCTAGCTCTGCTGATCAGGGCGCAGCTCCCAGTCTTCCTCAGGGTGTGAGCCTCTTAGATGCTGAGACTCATTTGGTGAGTGAGTGGTGGAAATGCTTGGGCAGTTCACATGTTCAGAGCTGGTTAGTGCCATGGCTGGTGAGGGAGCGGAGTGCCATTACTGACGAGCTAGTAACTTCGGAGTCTTAAAGAATGGTTCATCATATTTTCTAAAAGGGCTTGATTTCAAGTACACACACTTTATTTTTTACCTGGGATAAAAATGCCTTAGTATTTTATTTGAATATAAATTCTGTATAGAAACAATAAATTTTTGATGAGGGATGTTTTAAATGTGGCTCTTGGTATTTCCTAAAGTTAATTTCTTTTTCCCCCACATTTCTACCTTGGACAAAGCGTTGGTTTACCAAGCTACCTCCAGTGTTGACCTTTGAGCTCTCAAGATTCGAGTTCAATCAATCCCTTGGGCAACCAGAAAAAATTCATAATAAGCTGGAATTTCCTCAGATTATTTATATGGACAGGTGAGTTCTGAGTTGATTGTGATGTGGTGCAGCAATAGATATGAGCACAGAGTGTGTGGTGCATAGAAGTCATTGGGAGACTGTAGTAAGAGGAAAAGTTGGATTCATTGAATCTGAGTTGGGGCCGGAGAGTTTGTAGAGCTGGTTGGGGTGGCCCTTGCCTGTAATCCCCCCAGCATTCGGGAAGCTGAGGCAGGAGGATCACCTGAGTTTAAGGCCAGCCTGGGCTTCATAGTGATTCCAAGGCCAATCTGAACTGAGAGAGACAGGAAAGGAGGGAGGAAGGAAATAAAATTTTTTTAATGTATTTTAATATATTAAAAATTCAAAAATACTTAATTTTGGGGGGTTTTTGAGACAGTTTCACTATGTAGTTCAGGCTGGCTTGAATTCACTTTGTTGCCCAGGCTGGCCTTGGACTTGTGAGGATCCTGCTGCCTCCCTCAGCTGCCTGAGTGCTGGAATTGCAGGTGTGTGCTGCCACACCAGGTGTTAGAGCTCTTGCCTCTGTGGAGCCCCTGTGGCGGCTCTGGTAACCCCTTTAGAGGCCAGTGCCCGACTTGCAGCCTAAACTGACGTGTTTCCCCAAAGTGCCAACACTGTAGTTAGGCGTGAGTGCTCCCTGCTGGGGTGCTGGGCAGCTCGTTTTGGCCTTGCATGGTGCCTGTGCAGTGCTGGTGGTCTCTGGGCTCTGGCTGGAACAGCTGGCATGCAGGTGAGAGCCTGGCTTGGTTTGGGGTGCGGAACTGTGTGTGCACTAGCTGCAGTTGTTTCTATGCTGAGTACTCTAAATTCTTGGATTGTGGGAGTCCTAGGACTCACCTTACAGTATTTTAATCTTTTTAGCATTTTGTCTTATGACATACAGTTTATATTTGAAAAAGGTCACCATTTGTAGATGGATAAGCAGTGAATTTTGTCAGCTATAGAAAAGTACCCACCATCACAGTTGCAGTAGAGAATAGTTCCATCAGCAGGAGATGCCCTGAGCCCCTTGTGGATGGTTCCTTTCTCCCATCCCCAGTATCTGGCATCTACTGAACAACAGTCTGACCCCACCGTACCTTGTTGTTCTAGAATGTTATATTAGTAACATTAAAATACATACTCTTAAGGTTATTTTCTTTGCTTAGTGTTAAGATTTTTTTGGTGTTCTTACACTACTCACAAAGAAGGATACACTTGAGACTTTTATAGGTAAATGGATGCAACTTGAGACCATAAGTGAAATAAATGAGTCACATGTGTAAACATTGTAGTCTCCCTAGTATGAGAAGCTGAAAGAGTAAATAGGATCCAAAATGTACAATAGATAGTGTACAGTGGGAAGGAAAGAGAGGGGCCGGGGAGATGGCTCAGTGGAATAAGCGCTGGCCTGGCAAGTACAAAGGCCTGAGCTCAATCTCCAGTTCCTCCAAAAAAACATCAACAACAACAAAAAAAAAAAAAAAAAGGAAAGAGAAACTGAGGTAGGGGAAAGGAGAAAAGGAAGGGGGGAAAAAGCAAAATATGTATGTATGCACATATACACATATATACATACAAGATAGTTAAGACCATCATACTGCTTTCTTTTAATTCATTGAAAAGAAAGGCTTCTGCTAATACTGTTCAGAAAATTAAATGCCTATGTCTTGTACTCTGAGTAATTTAAAGATAACAGTCCACAATGTATTAACCTTTGTTACCCTTGTTTTTTTTTAGACAGGGTCTTGCTGTGCAGTTCAGGCAGGTCTTGAGTTCTCTTTATAGTCCAGACTGGTTTTGAACTCAGAGTGATTCTCCTGCCTCAGCCTTCTGAGTACTGGGATTATGGGCAATGTGCCACCATTCCCAGCTTTCTGTTTTGTTTTGAAAATTTTTTTCTCTTTAAAATTTATTTTTATTTTATATATTTATTCATCTGTTTATTTATTTATGTGTTTGGCACAGGGTCTTGCTACACAGCTCAGACTCAGTGATCTTCCTGTCTCAGCCTCCCCAGCACTGGGGTTACAGGCATGTACCACCACACCTGGTTTTGGTAGCCGGCTCAGCGCAGGGCCAGCACAGCACACAGTTCTGAGGATCGAATCCTAGTCTTTGTACTTGCCAGGCAGGCTTTTAGACCTCTGAGCTATCTCCCTGGCCCTTCTCTTGAAAATTTAAAGAAATACATTTTATGTTTATTCCATTTTATTTTATTTTACCTTTAGTTTTATTTATTTAGGACAAGGTCTACACAGATCAGACTCATAGTGATCCTCCTGTGTTCAGCCTCCTAAGGTGTGTGCCACCACACCCAGTCTGTCATCATCTTTCAGCGTGCCATGGTTGGGGCTGGCACCTCATGCCAGGGATCAAACCATTGCTACTGTGCTCTGCCTAAGGAGGTGCTTTAGTCAGCTCAGCTATCGGCTGGCCCTTATTCCATTTTGTTGTTTAGTAGTTTTTGTTTGTTTGTTTGTACCTTAGGGAAGGGTCTACAGGGTGTTCAGGGTCTCACTACTAGTTTACAGCCTCCCAAGAGCTGAGATTACAGGCGTGTACCACCATACCTAGTCTCAGTTGCCCTCTCAGAGCGCCCTAGGGATGGGGCCAGCACGGCAGGTCTAGGGATCAAACCCCCGGCTCCTGCACCTGCTTGCAGGTGCTTTAATCTGTTGAGTTATTTGGCTGGTCCTGTTCTCTTTTTTTTTTTTTTTATATTGGGGATTTAAACCAGGGTCCTCTGTGTACTAAGAATTCTGTCTACCACTGTTGAATATACTGTATTTATGCACCACAGTATTTTCTTCTTTAGTTGGTAGATACTTCACATATATCCAGTTTGGTGCTATTACCAATAAAGCTGCCATGAACATTCACTTGTAATTCTCTTGTGTAAAATATAGAGGAGTGAGAGTGCTGCGCTGTGTAAGAATGTACATTTCCCTTGGCAAGACATTTTGTGCTGTTTTCAGAAGTGACTGTATAATTTTTCATTGCCATCATAAAATGTAAGAGCTCCATTTGTTCCAATCCTTGGCAATACTTGGAATTATAGGCCTTTTTAATTCCCATAATTACCAGGGGTGAGTAAGTAACTATATTACTGGATTTATATTTCCCCGAACATGAATGAAGTTAAACTTTTTTTTTTTTTCTGTGTTTTAGGGAAGGGTCTACAGGGTGTTCACGGTCTTACTACAAAATTGGACTCATGCCTCCCAAGAGCTGGGATTACAGGTGTGGGCCACCACTCCCACTCTCAGTTGCTGTCTCAGTGCACCCCAGTGGTGGAACCAGCACCACAGGCCTGGAGATTCAACCCCAGGCCCCTGCTCCTGGCTCTAAACATCTTTTTGTATTACTTGTATAGTTTTTTGGGTGGTGTGTTGGTTCACATTTTGTCTACTTTTTAACTGTCTGTCTTAATCCCGTGTTTTCCTTGTTCTAGCTTTTATATGAGGCCTGTGACCCAATTAGATGTCATACTTGGTGTGAAATGGAGGGTTTCAGAGGGGAGAGGAATGTGTGTGCAATGGTAGTAAATCACCATAGTTGAAAAAAATTGCCCTTTAACACTTTTGTCAAAAATTAATTAATATATTTGTGGGTCTGTTTCTAAATCTCTGGTCTAATCTTATGCTAGTACCATATTGCTTTGATTACAGGAAGTTTATTTCATGTCAGTATCAGAAAGTATCAAAATTGTTCTGGCTGATGCCAGCACTTTGCATCTTTGTATATAGTTTTTCATCCTGTTGGTTGCTACCAAATGACTCGAGGTTTTCATTTGAGTTGTGTTGCACCCATAGATAATTCAGGGAGAAATGGCATTTAATAACATTGAATCCTTCAGATCATGAGCATATGGCTCTTTTACATCATTGTAGATGTTTTTGGCAGTATACCAGCTTATAATAGTTGGTGTACAAATATTCTACATATCTGACTATATTTATCCCTAAGTAAGTTATGCTTTGCGTTGTTGTCCAGCTGTGTGTGGTGGCACCCACCTGTAATCACAGCTCTCAGAGGCTGTGGCAGGACCGCAGCATGTTCAGTGCCTGTACTAGAAATGCTGTCCATCTTAGGTCGGCATTGTATCCCTCAGCTTTACTGCTTATTCCCTTAGGCTGTGCCCTTGTAGATCCCTGAGAGTCTCTGTATAGTCATACCACCTGCATCTAAAAGGCAGCTTTACTTCTTTTGATATGTGTCCCCTTTTTTCTGTTTCTTACCTTATTGCCCTGAATGTGCCTTCAGTAAAATATCAACTGGAGGGCTGGCCAAATATCTCAGCTGATTAAAGTGCCTGCAATCAGGCACAGGGGCTAGGGGTTCGATCTCCAGTTCTGCCCTACCAGCCCTGTACCCAGGGAGCACTGAAATGGCAATTGGGTGTGGTACCACACACCTATAATCCCAGCTCTTGGGAGGCTGTAAATAGGAGGTTCATTACAAGTCTGATCCAGTATCAAGACCCTGAGCACCTTGTAGACCCTTCCCTAAGAAATACACACGAAAGGAAAGGAAGTGTCTGCTTAGATGCAGGGGCCAGGAGTTCGATCCCCGGGCCTGCCATGCCAGCCTTGCCCCATGGTGCACTGAGATGGCAATTGAGACTGGGGCATGGTGGTGCACACCTATAATCCCAGCACTTGGGACGCTGTAAACAGGAAGATCACTATGAGTCTGAACTATGCAGTGAGACCCTGTACACCCTGTCCTAAATACAAAAAAAAAAAAAAAGATAGTTTATTGTGATGAGACTTATTCTCAGATTCAAAACTCTGCCTTTAACCAAAAAAAAAAACCAAAAAACAAAAAAAAAATGTGTTGTATATCTCACTTAAAGGTAAATAGGTAGAAATTGTTATGTATAAAACACAGATCATTGGTTAAAAGTATTGTTATGTCAAAGTGAAAATTTAAGTATGTCACAAAATGTCATCAGGATTGTCTTATTACAGTGTTGTAAATAGTTTTGATTTCTAAGTTAAATAAATGTTACAATAACACACACACACACAAAAAAAAATACACACGAAAGTAAAATATCAAGTAGAAGTAGAGAAAATGGTCATCCTTGCCTTGTTCCTGATAGGAGGGGAGGTCCCTCAGCCTTGCACTGTTAAGTATGGTACTAGCCCTGGGTTTTTCATAGATACCCTTTCCCTGATTAAAGTAGTTTCCTTATATGTCTGCTTTCCTGAAATTCTCTACCATTAACATTTTTAAAGATCTTTATCTTTAAAATGTTTGTGGGATTATCGTTTTTTAGGTACATGTACAGGAGCAAGGAACTTATTCGAAATAAGAGAGAGAGTATTCGCAAGTTGAAGGAAGAAATAAAAATTCTACAGCAAAAATTAGAAAGGTGAGTGTGTCAAAGTACCAAAGATAGATCATGTAGTGTGTTTATGTTTGGAGTTTGAGTTGTGAAGGGACATTTTATAAAGTATCCATAAAGATCTTCTAATTGGGAAGCAGCCTTTCAGACCAGCTAGTATGTATAGCTTCCCACTATTTTTGTTGTCCCTGCCATCACCTTTGTAAACGTGAGAAACTGTGACAGTGCTCCATTTTACATTTCTTGGAAAAGCAGCTTCAGAAGTGTCCAGAAAAGGTAAAAATACTTCTGCTTTGTCTGGAATAGCACTACTTAAAAGGGCTGATTTTTTTTTTTTTTTTTTTTCCCCTGCCCTATACAGTCATTTTTCTCTCATAGAGGAAGCTTTGTCTTCCTGTTTGTTTTGTACCATTCCTATGCAATCACCCTGAGCTCTGCAGGGTTTCTAGTCTAGATGGATCCCTGCGCTCAGCATCGATGAAGGAGGTCTCAGGCACTGGCACTGGCTTCTTTCCTGTCCTTTTGGCAGTTCTCCCCCTCCACATGTGCCCCCACTCTTGGCCCTTTCCTCACTGAATTGCTAGGCTGTTAGTTACCCTGGAGGGCAGCACTTCCCATTGCTAGCCCATGGTGGGTGGCCTTGGCACGGAACCTCCACCTCGCTTTTTCTCTCACTCAGGAGCATCTTCTGCACACGGAGTGCCAGTCGTGCACCATCTGAGTGGAGACTCGCCTCCGTGGGCACTGTCCTGGAGGTGATGGCCATGACTCTGAGGACAGCAATGTTATGCTTGAAAGGTTTTAGTAAAAGTTTAAGGCTAGAATTTTAAATTATTTTTATCAAATCAATAATGTAATCCAGAAAGAACAAGGAACCAACAAAGCATTCTGGTTTATGTGGATTTTAAATGTGTATGACAATTTTCCTTTGTATATTACTAATTTTGTTTTAGAGGAAGAGTAGACTTTGAACTTCGGATTTGTTTTTGGGGGATGGGTGCTTCTTGAGACACTGTAGTTCAGGCTGGCCTTGAATGCGCTTTGTAGCCCAGGTGATCTCAATTTGAGGACTCCTCCTACCTCAGCCTCCCAGGTAATGGCAGTACAGGTGTGTGCTCCCATGCCTGGCTAAAATTTCAGAAAATTATAATTTTTTAAAGGTAACGCAATATTTCTGGTTGTATATGTTTGACACTTTTGGGAAAATACACAAACAACTATTAATATATATTACAAGATAGTAGACCTAAGAAGTGGGTGACTTTTATGGCTATTTTATACTGTTTTATATTTGGATTTGTCTTACCAACTGCATGCATTGATTTTAAGAATAGAAATGGCACGTTTGTAATCCTAGCACTTGGAAAGCTGAGACAGGCAGGGATTGTGAATTCAGGGTTAATCAGGAGTACATAGTAAGGTCAGTGCCAGCCTGTATCTGCGGTGAGATTTTACTGGGGTGGGTGGGTAGTGATGGTGGAATCTCATTATTTCTTCTAAGACAACCTTGATGTAATATTCAAAATAAGACTTCTAGTGTACAATGTAGGCAACGTTTTTGAAGCCCTTTCAGTCTGTTTCTGTAATCCAGAACTGGTGCTGCATTGTATGAAATACTCAGCCCTAAAAGTTGTCTTAATGGAATTCAGTTGAACATAAAAATTATTAGCATCAAATTGAAGATAAGTTTCTTTCTTTTTTTTCCTTTTATGGGGGATTAAACTGAGGATCCTGCACTTGTCAGGCAAATGCTCTCTCTGAGCTATCTCCCTGGCCCGAAGACAAACTTCTGAGAGGAAAGTTTTTCCTGAGTGTTCGTTCAGCTAAGTGTTATATTAGAATGCCACCAGGGGCTGGCGAGATAGCTCTGTGAACTAAAGTGCCTGCTCAGATGAGTGCATCCCTGACACTACACGTGCTGTGCTGGCTCCGCCCCCAGGGGGGCCAGGGGCGGGCCGAGTCTGGGCACTGGTGGGTACACCTGTAATCCCATTGTCTGTTGGGGAGGCTGAAGGCAGGCAGATCACAGGAGTCCTGAGCTGTGTGGTGAAACCCCTGTACCAAATACTGAAATTTTGAAAAAAGCCCCCAACTTAGGCAGGTGTAGCTGTGCAGGGCCAGCTTGTGGTGCTATGAAGCCTGGGAATGCTCAGGGGAGTCAGTCGTGGTGGCAGGGAGAGGGGTCGTGCCTGGGCGCGGAGCAGCTCTCCAGGGCGCTTGTGTCTGGGAGGCCCGCATGAGCAAAGCTGAGCCAAGCTGTACCTAGCAGAGCAGCTCTCCAGGGTGCCTGTGTCTGGGAGGCCCACATGAGCAAAGCTGTACCTCATGGCAGGCAGAGTCCTTAGACTTGGGGCCAAAGAGAGGTAGACGGCTCCGCTTCTGCCCTTGTCATATGCCCTTTAATGTGTGGTTGACTTTGAGTTGCGCTCTTTTCTAATTTCCACTAGTATTTTTATTTTATAATGTCCTTTTTTATATTAAAAAGGGGGGATTTTTTTCCCCCAAATTTTTTAGTTTCACTGTATATTCAGAGAAGAAAAGCATGGAGCTGGGCTCAGTGGTGCACATGTGTAATACTGGCAGTCAGGAGGCTGAGGCAGGAGGATTGCTGCAGGTTCAAGGCCAGCTTTGTTTACAGTGTGTTCAAGACCAGTCTGAACTATATTGCAAGGCCTTGTCTTAAAAAACAAGACCACAAAAAAAGAAAAACTATTCTTATATAAAGTTGAATTATGGGTTATGTGTTAGGTTGATTATTGTACCATTTCAACTGTCTATTTTAGAGAACTATAAAATTCATTGAACTGAATCTCTTTAAGTCTAAAATAACTTAGTAGTGGCAGAATATTAGATTTTATGAAGATATTTTATTTATATATTATATTGTATTTTAATTTTTTACAGAACTGGGGATTGAACTCAGGCCCTTGCTCTTACCAGGGAAACGCTCATTCCACTGAGCCATCTCCATAGCCCCTTATGAAGATACTTTTATACTTAAAGATTTTTACTATTTATCCTGTAGAATCTTCAGTAATTGAACAAGTAGACAGATGTAGGACTCTGCAGAAGAACGATCTGCCAGTTTTCTTTTTTCACTTATTTGTGGCACTGGGATTGAACTGAGAAGGCCTCTACCTGTGAGCTCCACCCCCAAGGCCTTTTTATTTTAATTTTGAGATAGGGTCTCCCTGAGTCTGCAGAGCAGCGTTGAGCTTGTGGCGTCTCTGCTTCTGCCCCCCAGGAGCTGGGGCTTCAGGGATGCCGTGGTGCTACACTGGGCTCTGCCAGCACCTGCTTTCGGCTGTATCCTGTCCTTTTCCTCAGTTGTAAATTAGCTGGTCTGAAGGACAGTGAAGAAACACCCTCGAATACTAGTTCTCTAGAATTATTTTCAGATCCAAGTACCAGCAACATTTATATTTTTCTTTAAAAAAGTTTGTTTTTGAGCCGGGCGTGGTGGTGCATGCCTGTAATCCCAGCACTCGGGAGGCTGAGGCAGGAGGATTGTTGTGAGTTCGAGACCAGCCTGAGCTACAAAGTGAGCTTAAGGCCAGCCTGAATTGCATAGTGAGACCCTGTCTCAAAAAGACAAAAAAAAAGTTTGTTTTTATGACTAAACCCTAAATGTAATAAGACATCAAGAGAAAGCACTCGTGGCATGACTGATACTAGCTTATTAATAATTTTTACTTTTTTGAGACAGGCTCTTGCTGTGTATGTAGTCCAGGCTGGCCTAGACTACTGTAAAGCAGTCTTCCTTCCTCAGCTTCTCATGTGCTAGGGATACAGGTGTGCACTGCCATGCCCAGGCACTGAAACGTTTCATTGTAGTTTGAGGATTTTTATTTATAGAGTAACCTACTAAATATCGTATGCCTTTAGAAATAAACCTATCCATCTACTCGTCACACCACAGATCTTAATACACACATCAGTCTACCACTCTCTCTGCTCTTTAGGTATGTAAAATACGGCTCGGGGCCAGTTCGATTCCCGCTCCCAGACATGTTGAAGTACATCATTGAGTTTGCCAGTACAAAGCCTGCCTCAGAAAGTTGCCTGCCTCAAGGTGATGCCCATGTGACCCTCCCGGTGTCCTCAGTGCACTGCCCCGTTTCTGATTTGACGTCCAAGGACAGGTAATGGAGAACAGATGGGCTTCCTGGTTGGATCTGACTGATGCATCAGTGTTCTGCCTTACTAGCCCCCACCCCAGGGCTTCTTTTTTTCTGTTTTTGTATTTGGTATTAATATTAAACAGGGCTTTCACACTGGGCTATGTTGCCAACTTTTTTTATTTTACTTTTAGTTTTTTGTCCATGGTCTTACTCTGCAGCTCAGACTCCTAGTGATCCTCCTGTTTTCAGCCTCCTTGGTGCTGGACTTACAGGGATGTGCCACCATGCCCAGACTTAGTCTTGGCTCAGCATGCTCATGGGTGGGGCTGGCATGGCATGTGTTGCCAGGGATGAATCCTACCCTTTTTTGTTTCTGCCTGCCTCTCTCAGCGCAGGCTGGCCTCAGCACCTTCTGCCTCAGTCTCCCGAGTGCTGGGATTACACATATGCACCACCATTCCCAACTTAAAAATTTTATTTTGAGAGTTTCACTAAGTCACTAAAGTGCCTGGGCTGAACTCTTGTTAGCCTCCTGTGTGTGCTTTCCAGAGTGTTAAAATCACAGGCGTGTCCACCTGAGTTCTGTCTGAAGGGAAGGACATGGCTAGAGGTTATGCTGCAGTGCTGGTTCAGCATCCTTGTGTTACCCCAGAACTGCCAGGGATAGCGCTGGGACTTTCCCTTGTCCAGGGCGGTGTCTGTGTGCAGCCTGGACCATCTTGCTCTGAGCTGCTGCACTATGAAAGTCAGGCCTGGTCCTCAACCTCTGGTTTGCTCCTCTGGCCTGGTCCATGCAGGCTGAGTAGGTGTCGAGGAAAGCCTTGCTCATGAGTATGGAATTAAACATGGGTGAGGACTGGCCAGCAAGCGAAGAGGGGCTTGGCTACAGAGCAGTGGGAGCAGGCCCCCTTGGCTTCTGATGTGACAGTCACTGTGTCCTTGTGGAGTCAGGAGAGTGAACATGGGACAAACTTGATACCTGTGGCCTGTCTAATACAAACACTAGTTCTGGTTGAGTTTAAAGAAAAGCTCGCTACTCTTTCTCATTGGGGTGTTAGGGAATGAGAATTTCTTTCAAGTCAAAGCTAAAGGAAGTTTACATTCTCCAGTTTTGGGATAAAACACACACCTAAGTATAATGGGAAACTTATATTGTATCCCTGCTTGTGTCTGTCTGCATTTTTACTGACAGTAATCAGTAGGTAAGTTCGTATTTAGTGGGTTTTTTTTTCCTCTCTGTTTATAGCATTGATGTAAAGGAGTTAATACATTTGATGGGTGAGATTTTATGGGAAGATGAGGTTAGGATTTTGAAGATGCACATTTTGTGGAGAGTAGGTTACGAACTGAGCCTGGTTCTGTGTCCTTGGGCACCTAGCTCAGGTGTGGCAGAGCTAGGACTGCCCAACTTGCAGCCTGAGCTGCAGCTCTTGGGTGCTGCCATCACGTCTGGGCTGGGTGTTAGCTGTGGCACGTTCATTTTCCTTGCTCTGTGTATTTTATTCCTGGGTGGAGAGCCTCAGAGAGCTGTCTTGGTGATTATAATTATTTATAACTAATTATTTTATTCTTCTAATCCTGACCTTTTTGTGTTTCTGCTGGTCCTTCATGACAAGGCATTTTGGGACAGGTGACATAGGCCAGTGGCAAGCACAAGGTCCTGAGTTTGATCCCTGGTGCCACAAAATAAATAAATAAATAGGCCTGGGGAGATAGCTCAGTAGAATTAGCACTTGCCTGGCAAGCTCAGGGCCCTGAGTTCAGTTCCCCAGTACCACACACACACACCAAAAAAAAAAAAAGAAAAGAAAAGATAACCATAACAAGGCATTTTAATTAGCAATGAAAATATATGAAGCAAAGATGTAGATCTCTAGGCTTAGATCTCTTCTGTTAGCCACTGGCAAAGAAACTTGCTGTCACTTGCTTAATTAATTAATTAAGTTTTTTTGCATTTTAGGACAAGGTCTTACAGGGTCTCACTGCATAGATTGGACTCCTAGTGATGTGCCTATTTACAGCCTCCCAAAAACTGAGATTACAGGCACCACCACGCTCAGTCTCAATTGCTGTCTCAGCATGCCCTGGGGCTGGAGCCTGCACTGTCTTGGTCCCTGCCTCTGTTTAAACTGGTGCTTTAATCTGCTCAGCTATTTCCCTGGCCCATTTACTTAAATTTTTATTTACTTTATTTTTTTTTGTGGAACTGGGCATTGAACTCAGGCCCTTGTGTTTGCCAGGCAAGCACTTACTCTATTGAGCAATCTCTCTGGCCCCAAAAGACAAATTTATTTATTTATTTATTTATTTATTTATTTATTTATTTATTTATTTATTTTTGTCGGTACCAGGGATTGAACTCAGGACCCTGTTCTTGCCAGGCAAATGCTTATTTTACTGAGCTATCTCCCTAGGCCCTAAAATTTTGTTTTGTTTTTTGTGGTTAACTCAACGGTGCCTTAAAGGGAGGTCTCATAAGGCCTGAGGATCTGGGGATTGAACCACAGAATCCTGAAACTGACTGCTTTTCTTAAGCAGTCACTTAAACAAGTGAGCTAATGGGCCAAAACCCCTTAAATTTTTAAATGTTAGGGTTGTAATTGATAAAAGGACAGTAATACCATAGTATAAGTTGTGTTAAGTGAGATAATTAATTCATTGAAGAAGGTCTGGAGTTCATACTCACTAATAATAGCTGTACTACTTTTTGTATAGCAGCTTGTTTTCCAGAACATGTTAATGTAGGCTAACATATTTTGGGGAACATTTCATGAGCGTGTTATTTGTCTTTCTGTAGTATAAGTCCAGAAAGGTCTTCTGAGGATGTGGAGTGTACCTGTTCTTGTGGAGGCCATCTGCCCAAGCCCGAGGTGATGAGCAGGTCGCTGGCCTCTCACCAGTCTCCCTTGGGAATACCAGCATGCCCAGCTCCCCGGACAGTCACACCTGAGGAGATGAACTTTGTGAAGACCTGCCTTCAGAGGTGGAGGTGTGAAATTGAGCAAGACATACAAGGTTGGAACTTTAAACTTGTCAGTGGCTCTGTCTTTTCTCAGTTTGCTTCAATTGAATATTAGATGCTAGGCCTCTTGAGGGGACACTCTCGCTATTGATGTACATGAATGTTGGCCTGGTAATTGTTACTTACTTTTTTGCACTTTTCATGCACTGTACTATTGGTTCATCTTGTATTAGAAAGCTGTGGAAAGACTTTTTCTAAAAAAAAAGACCCTTTCTAAATTTTCCCCTCAAAGGGGCCAGCCAAATAGCTCAGCGGATTAAAGTACCTGCAAGCAGGCGCAGGGGCCAAGTGTTTGATCTCCAACCTGCTCTGCTGGCCCTGCCCCCGGGGTGTGCGGAGAATGTGACTGAGACTAGACCTGGTAGTGCACCTGTAATCCCAGCTCTTAGGCAGATCACTATGAGTCCGATCTAGTAGTGAGACCTTGAACATCCTATAGACCCTTCCCTAAAATACAAAAATAATAATGATAAAATTTCCTCGCAAAATCTCTGGAAATATGTAGATGCTTAGACATGCACCATCCCCTTTACTGAGATTAACTGATGCTCCTTCCTCTAGATCCCCTCTCTTTTCTTTCTCTTCCTTTCCGTTTCTTTCCTATCTTGTTTCCCTTCTCACCATTTTCCCTCCACTTCCCCCTTCTCTATCGTTTCCCTTCACCTGCTTTGTTTTTTGTTTGTTTGTTTTGTTTTTCTTTGAGATCACACCTTGCTGGATATTCTAGGCTGGCCTTGAACTCACCGTGTAGCTCAAGCTGTCCTCAAACTCACAGTGATCCTCTTCCCTCAGCCTCCCAAGTGTGCCTTACACCAAGCCTGCTTTCTCGTTTTAGGTCCCATTGCTGGGACATCTGTCTACCTATGCGAGCCATTGAAATTTTCTTAAATGAAAGCAGTTGTTTGTTTTAGAAACTTTGATACTAGCCAGATGTGGTAGCACTTGCCTAAAATCTCAGCACTTGAGAGGCCAATGCAGGATTATCATGAGTTTGAGGGTAGCCTGAGGTACATAGTGAGTTTTAAGACCAGCCTGCACTACATAGTGAGACCCTATCTCAAACAACAAGCAAAGGAATTTTATACTGATGATAAAAATGGTTTTAAAAAACTTAATGTCATGGCTGGGCCAGTGAGATAGCTCAGCAGTCTAAAGTGCCTGCTTAGGCAAGCTTAGGCAAGCACAGGGATTGCAGTTTGATCCCCAGCACCACATGCTGTGCCAGCCCCGCCCCCTGGGCAGGCTGAGCCAGCCACACACACAAAAAAAAGCTTAATGTAATGGATTAAAAACTTTCATAACTTAAAAAAAAAGGCCAGGCTGTAATCCCAGCACTTGGGAGGCTGAGGCAGGAGAATTGTTGTGAGTTCGAGACCAGCCTGAGCTACAAAGTGAGCTTAAGACCAGCCTGAACTGCATAGTGAGACCCTGTCTCAAAAAGACAAAAAAAAAAAGGCCATAACTGAAGGCATTAGTAGGTTTAAAACTATACTGTTATGTGGCCTGTAGTGGCAAGTTGGACTCTTCAGGGCTGTGTGTATTGAAGATAACCTGCTGCTTTGTGGAGCAGCTGGGGGTGCAGAATGAGATGATTTTAAGCAACTCTTCTTTTTTGGTAGACTTAAAGAACTGTATTGCAAGCACTGCTGAGACCATCGAGCAGATGTACTGCGACCCTGTCCTCCGTCAGGTAGGGTGAAATGGAGGGGGAGCCAGTCTCGGCCGGTTGATGGCAGGTACAAGAAAGTGGGTCATTTTCTTTGAAACCATGTGAGAATCTTCTTAAGATATAAGAATAAGCCCACGATTTATTAATAAACATAGCAAGCAGTCTGATTCTGCTTTGTGGTACTTTTCCATATAGTAGCAAGATTTTATCAAATACTGATAAAAGTTTCTCATGAGATGGGAATATAAGTAGTGCAGGGAGGAAGGCTGTGCCAGAGCTGGCTATTTGCACTTCTCAGAATGCCATGGTCAGCCAGGCGTCGTACCCACCTGTAGCTCCAGCACATGGGAGGCTGGGGCGGGAGGATTGCTGCGAGTTCAAAGCCAGAGCACCATGGTCTTTGGAGCTCCATTGCCATCATGCTTTCAAGTTTTATTTCTCAAATAACATAGTTTTTCAAGAAGAAGCTGGACAGCACAGAGGTTCTTATAGTCTGCACAAATTTTTGTGTACAGTAGGGTTGGACCCGGCCTCTGGAGCCCTCTGTGTTGCAGGCCACAGGCACAGTGACTAGAGAGCTTTACTTGTGCAGTAGCCAGGAACACTGTACTGTGGCCTAGCAGCACATCACGTGCATCTTGGGGTTTCCCTGGTGGCCTTTTTGTGTTACTTAAATCTTGACCACCAGTGGAAATGTGTCAAGGTGTGGATGAAGTATAACTTTTGAGGTTGTAACTGGCTTTCTTTCCTTTCACCAGTGCTTATTTTAAATGTTATTTTATTTTGTCCATATTGAAAAAAAATACTTACTTTTCAGTTGTTGAACCAGTGAAGTGTGTAATCGTGGGTGGGGGCTGGGGAGATAACCCAGCAATTTAAGCTCCTGCTTGGCTGGCAAGCACAAGGTCCTGAGTTCAGTCCCTGGTACCGCATGCCATGCCAGACCCTGAACCCCAGGCGCACCGTGCTGGCCCCAAAACCAGACATGGTAGTGCATGCCTGTAATCAACTTGCTGAGGAGGCTGAGACAGAATGATCACTGAGTCTGAACTGTAGGGAGAACCTGTACCAAAACTGAACAAACAAAACAAGCAGCTGCTGAAGTGTATAATGAATCTTCACCCTTTTTTCATTCACAAGAATTATAAGAAATGTTTGACTAATTAATAATGGTGTATGCGACTGGGAAGATACCTTGGTGGCCTAAGTGCCTGCCTGGCAAGGGCAGTGACATGAGTTTGATCCTTGGTACCACACACCGTGTGCCGGCCACTGAAACCAGGCATGGTGGTACACACCTGTAATCACAGCTTTGGGGAGGCTGAGACAGGAGGATCACTGCGAGTCTAAGCTGTGTAGTGAGACGCTATGTTAGATAAATAAAAAGCAATAAGTATGATGAATTAAATTTTTGGTGCCAAGTAAAGTAGGCATAATATAAGGTAGCTGTTCAGCTTGTTTAGAAGTCCCGATATGGTGAACATTTTCAAGGCTTTCTGTTTTTAGACGAACTAACTTTTTGAGTTAGAAGGATAAATAAATGTAGGTTGTCCTTGTTTTGGGTTTATAATCACAGGAGTTCACAGATCCTTCAGAAAGTTCATCTGGATAAGATTCTTGAACTGAGAAATAACTGATAAATGCCAAGGCTGAGTTGTCACTAGTTTAATTTGAATTAACAAGATGTTTCCTGTGAACTCTGTCTCAAACACCACACGCTGTATACTTAGCCACTTACCCTCCTTGTCTTAATGGCAGCTGGAGAAGATTTTGTTTTTTTTGTGGTACCAGGGATTAAACTTAGGACCCTACGCTTGCCAGTTAAGTGCTTATTCTACTGAGCTATTTCCCCTGCCCCAGAGTATAACTTTAATGACCTAAACTTTATTAGAGTAGTTTGCCTAATGTGAATGATTTCCTTTCTGGTTTGCAGGTGCCATATCACCTGCATGCAGTCCTTGTTCATGAAGGACAAGCCAATGCTGGACACTACTGGGCCTATATCTACAATCAGCCCCGGCAGATCTGGCTCAAGTACAATGACATCTCGGTTACTGAATCTTCCTGGGAAGAGCTTGAGAGAGACTCATATGGGGGCCTGAGGAATGTTAGTGCTTACTGTCTGATGTATATTAATGAGAAGCTACCCCACTTTAATGCAGGTAAAATTATCTTAACCTGGAGATCGGGAAAATGTATACTGTCCAGGAAGGGTCTTAGACTGCTTTTGAAAATATTTGAGTTATAATTTATTATTATGTAATAATGCATTATTAAAATATGAATAGTTTAAAATGGATTTGCTTTTCAATTTCTAAATATATTTTGGTTTTTTTGTTTTTGTATTTTAGGGAAGGGTCTACAGAGTGTTCAGGGTCTCACTACTAGATCGGACTACTAGTGATCAGCCTATTTACAGCCTCCCAAGAGCTGGGATTACAGGCGTGCACCACTACACATAGTCTCAATCACAGTCTCACTGCACCCTGGGGTAGGGCTTGCATGGCAGGCCCCGGGGATCAATTCCATGATCCTTGTGTCTGCTTGCATGTGCTTCAATCTGCTGAGCTACTTGATTGGCCCTCTAAATTTGTTTTGGAGGGTGCACTGTACAGCCCTGTCTGGCCTCCCAACTCACAGTGATGCTCCTGCCTCAGTGCCCACGTGCTGGGACTGTAAACGTGCACCACACTAGACTTGTTCTTTTTAAAAATTGCATGCCACATGTGGTGGCATATGTCATTGTCCCAGCACTTGGGAGGCTGAGCCAAGAGGATTGCTATGAGTTTGAGGCCAGCCTGAAGTACATAGTGAGTTCAAGCCTATCCTGCACTACAAAGTGAGACCCTGTCTCAAAAACAAAACACTGTGTAATAGTTCTGTCACATGGAATGGAATGTATTTGGCCAGTTTCCTATTGATAGAGTTTTAAATTATCTCCCGTGTATTTATCTGAGCAGTTCCGTATTTCTCATAATACCAAGAGCAGTGATAATTGCAGTTTATATTGGCACTTTATTCCTTAGTACATGCTTTTAAGTTTTCTGTAAAGCTAATGATTCTAGAAGAGAGATAGGGTAGACATTCATATTCTTCTCATTTTCTACCTGGGAACAGGCCTTAGAAGTGTCCATGATTGTCTAGATTCGTGCAGAGCTAGTAAATAAATATATCAAGCCTAAGATTGAAATCCACTTCTGACTCCTAAGGTTGTGCTGCTAAAATGTACATTATTCTCTTTTTATTTCTTCTGTTAGAAGTCTGGTGTTCAGCATTTTACATGTAAGATAAATAGGCTTGTTTCCTCTTAGTATCCAGACTAGCTATTGTGTTGCATAAGAAAGCATGGAAGGCGTTTTTCCAGGCAGCATATTATCCTTTAGACTTTGCTAGTGCAGCTGAGCAGCGGGCCTGGAGAGAGTGATCATTTATAGTGACTGATGTTTGAAAATATTTGTGCAGGGCATGGTGGCACACACCTGCAGCCCTGACACATGGAGAAAGTGAAGCAGAAGGATCTCAAGTTCAATCCCAGCCTGAGTAGTTTAATAAGACCCTGCCTGAAAAAATGGCTGAGTGTGTAGCTTATCTGTATTAATGTACAAATGACTGTAGGATATTGGAACCTTGCTATTAGCTACATTGTTTATTTTTGTATTGTAGAAACAACAGGAGGCCAGGGACATGGCTCAGTAGATAAGCACAAGGGCCTGGGTTCAATCCCTAGTTCAAAAAAAAAAAAAAGAAACAAAAAGAAGTTGTCACTTGCTTAGTTTCAGGTCATTTAATGTCACCTAGTAAATAAGTGAATTTGTCATTCTATTGTAGGTCTTGTTTTGGTCAGAATTGGATGTCAGATTTAAAATGTCCTTGATACACTAGCCATCTTCATCATAACTTTTAATAAGCAAGTATATTGGACTATTTAGCCATTGTTTCATATTGCTTGCTTCTTTTTTTTTTTTTGAACACAGTGTCTCAATATACAGTTCAGTCTGGCCTTGTACTCCTTATGTAGCCCTAAGATGGCCTAGAATTTACGGGATCCTCCTGTCTCAGCCTCCTGAGTGCTGGGATTACAGACATGTACTACCATACCCACCTCATGCTGCTTTCTGATAGGGTTTAATTGTGTGAAATTTGAAGGTGTATACATGCTTGAAATTTATGTGACCCTCTTAAAAATAAATCTTGTTGTCAATAGTTAAACTGATAAAACTATTATCATATCTGTTGACTAAATTTCTAAGAAATGTTCAACATATGCATTGATTGGCCATCATTCAAGATCCTTGCTATTCTCACTTATTATTATTATTATTATTTTTTTTTTTTGTGTGTGGTGGAACCGGGGAATTGAACTCAGGCCCTTGCGCTTGCCAGGGAAGTGCTTATTCCACTGAGCCATCTCCCCGGCCCTTTTATTTATTTATTTTTATTTATTTCTTTATTTTTGGTGGAACCGGGGATTGAACTCACGCCCTTGCGTTTGCCAGGGTAATAGAAATTTATTAAGTGCCTACCTGACAATATGCTACGCATTACTAATGTGCTGTGAACATTAGGTTATATTAGATTACATAGATTACATTCTGCTCAGTTAGATTAAGCAGACTACTCTAATAAAGCTTAGGTCATTAAAATTCTACTCCTGCTATCATTACCACAAGGAGGGTAAGTGGCTGTGTATACTGTATATGGTGTTTGAGACAGTTCACAGGAAATATCTTGTTAATTCAAGTTAAACTAGTGACAGTTCAGCCTTAGCATTTATCAATTATTTCTCAGTTTAAGAATCTTAACCAGATGACCTTTGTGAAGGATCTGTGAACTCCTGTGATTAGAGATCTAAAACAAGGACAACCTACATTTATTTATCCTTCTAACTTGAACAGTTTGTCTAAAAACAGAACAGCCTTGAAAATGTTCACCATATCTGGGACCTCTAAACAATAGCTACCTTATTTTATGCCTACTTTACTTGACACCAAAATTTAATTTATTAATGTGTTCCTACTGGCCTTATAGTGCCATTATTTCTGATATGTATATGTTTGTTGTTTAATTAGGATAAAAAAAAATATGCAGTGTTCTGTGGTCTTTCTGGAGAAGACTGTTTGGCTCTTAGAGACGTTTTTCTGGATTGAACTCTTTTTCCTCAGAGACAGCCTCAGATGAATCTGATCAGATGGCAGGAGAACTGGAAGCCTTATCTGTGGAGCTCAAGCATTACATTCAGGAAGACAATTGGAGGTTTGAACAGGAAGTGGAGGAGTGGGAAGAAGAGCAGTCTTGCAAAATCCCTCAAATGGAGTCCTCTTCGAGTCCTGTGTCACAGGAGTTCTCTTCATCCCAAGGTGCCTGGGAAAGGCTTTGCGACCTGGTTGTGTTTAGCTGCACTCCGCCAGCCGGCCCCAAGCATTAGTGAGCCAGGGATGCCTAGGTCTTTATCTTGTGCTCTGTTTACAGTTGGCGTTGCACACCCTGATGCCAGAAATGGTGACTCAGACAGTAGCTGTGTTACAGTGGGATTAAGTAGATGTTATTAATACCGTCTGCCAAAGGGGCTCCTCCTCACAGATGCTTGTTTTTGGGGAGTGTCCTCAGCACAGAGCAGGGAGCACAGTAGATACTATAAGCTCAGTGGGGTTTTACTAGAGCAGCCACTTCCTGGAGCCGCTGTTTGCACAGGGGACATTGGCCCAGCCTTTCATCAAAAGGCTGTCTAAGACATGTGTCTGCCCTGCTTGCTTGTTGCCGGTGTGTACCAGGTGGGTTTGTCAGTAGATGGTAATGTCCTTGTGTGATTTCTTCAGAGCCTCCAGGAGCTTCTGTGCAGGGGGCTCGCTGCTTGTCGTCAGAGCACGCCGTGATCGTGAAGGAGCAGACTGCGCAGGCCATTGCCAACACCGCCCTGGCTTATGAGAAGAGCGGAGTGGAAGCCGCCCTGACCGAGGTGAGCTTCTGGGAGGCCCCCCTAGGAGGCTGGCTTTCAGTGGTAGTTGACAGATTTCTCACGTTTCTGTTATTCTGTGTCTGCTGCATTTAACCAACCCCTTTTTATTTCTCCTCTTTTTTCTTTTTCTTTTTTTTTTTTCATACTCTTTCTCCCCATTCTGCTGCCACAGCTTAAGGAAGCTGAACCCAAGAAGCCCAGGCCCCAGGAAACAAACCCTGCAGAGCAGTCAGAACAGCCTGCAAAGGCTAATGCCGTGGCGTCTGCTGCCCAGCCCAATTCTGAGGTCTCTGAAGTGGAGATTCCCAGTGTGGGAAGGATTCTGGTTAGATCTGATGCAGATGGATATGATGAGGAGGTACAGAGCTGAGTGCAGTCAGTCTCACATTTCTGCTCCTGTGACTCAATGTACTTTTCAGAGGTGTCTGTCAGTAGCTAATTTTGTTCTGCTGTGCGTTGCTCTCTTGTGGATATATATAGACACACACACACTTAGGCTTACTCAGGGGGGCCTCAGAAAGGTAGAATTTCCTTTTTTGGTACTGTGGACAAAAGATTGCCTTCAAGGGTATCCTTATTCTTGGCATTAATCCATTGTGTTCTCCAAAGAAAAATTTTTCAGTTATCCAGTAAACAAAATAGATGTGGATTAAAGTTGTCTTTTTAAAGGTTTAGTAAGAAGCTGCAGAATATTGTTACTCATTGTCTTCTTCTTTTTTTTTTTTTTTGTCTTTTCAAGACAGGGTCTGACTGCAGTTCAGGCTGGCCTTAAGCTCACTTTGTAGCTCAGGCTGGTCTCAAACTCACCAACAATCCTCCTGCCTCAGCCTCCCAAGTGCTGGGATTACAGGCATGTGCCACCACGCCCAGCTCTCATTGTCTTTCTTTACATTTGCGCTGCACATAAAAGGTTTTGAGTCCTCTCAGACCTCTGTTCTTTTCTGTATTTAATGTTTGAAAGTTTTTAAAATTTTTTTTTTAAGTTTTAATTATATATTTGGTATAGGGTCTCACTATGCAGCTCAAACTCAAAGTAATCCTCCTGTCTCAGCTTTCCCAGCCCTGGGATTACGGGTGTCCACCACACCTGGTTTTGGTGGCTGGCACGGTGTGCCCAGGGTTCTGAGGCCTGCACAGCATGCAGTACTGGAGATCAAACCCAGGTCCTTGAGCTTTCTAGGCAGGCGCTTTGATCACTGAGCTATCTGCCTTGCCCCTTTTTTTTATAAGGATCATTTGTATAGTTCCCAATTTTCAAAATCTTTTAAGTATCATGTTCATCCTAGAAAAATTCTAAAATGGTTAAGTTACTCATTGAAAGTTAGAGAACTAAGTTAGAACTCTGACCTCAGACACTTCCTCTGTGGCAGCTATAGTTTAATTTTTTAGCAGTGCCATGTTGGATATCATTTTGCCTTCCATTTTTCATTATCTTGCAGCAAATGTGTTGTCTAGGAAGAACTGGTCTAGGGCAGGGTGCTGGCATGGTGTAGCGCGACAGCGGCTGTGCATGCATGCAGGAGCGGGGCTGTAAAACTCCACCTCCCTTCTGCGTTGTTGCTCTCTCACATATGATCTTCTTTTGAACCTTTTCTTCTCCTTTTTTTCTCTCTGTGTTTTATGCCCTCTTGTGGTAGGTGATGCTGAGCCCTGCCATGCAAGGGGTCATCCTGGCCATAGCTAAAGCCCGTCAGACCTTTGACCGAGATGGGTCTGAAGCAGGGCTTATTAAGGTATCTCTGATTTTAAAATTTTAATTGTTGCAACCCAGGTATCATAATATTGGGGCAATAATTATAAACAAGGGAGGGGGCTCAAAGTGTCTTTCATTGACATGACATACAAAATCTCATTTCTATCCAGCTGTTGAACAAGCTCAACACCCTGGGCTTCTCTTCTTAAGCCATGGCTAGCTGTGCTGTCCTATAGTAAACCTTGCCTACAGGGGCTTTTGTTTTTCTTAGGAGGCACTAGTTAAACAGTGAATAAGACTGTCCCTTTATCATTTTGGAGACCTATATATAAGAAAGTAGGCCTTGCTTTTTAAGGTATTTGAATAAAACTTTAAATACTTAAATATATTTTTCTGGGTTTTAAAAAATTCATGTATCTGGATGCAGACATATGGCTATAACAGTTAAAATGAAATACTTTTTTACAAGTATTGAGTATTGAACTCAGCTTGTTTGCACTGAGGTTCAGCCCCAACCATTTTAAAATTTTGAGACAGAGTCTTAAATGCCAGGTTACCCAGATGGGCTCGAACTTCCAGTCCTCCTGCTTCAGGCTCCCAGATTGCTGGAATGCTCCAGGCCATACCTGACCAAAATACTACTTGTTTTTTTTCATGAACCTCATGAGAATATTGTTTTAAATTTAATGTGGTATAGGTGCTGGAGTGCTAGAGGAGTTTCATCCTGTGGGATATGCAGACAGCTCAGCTCCATGCTTTTATAGTTCCTCAGTAAGAATCTTGTAAAATTACTGCAGAGTTAGAAAAACTTCTTCCTTAGGTGTCATTTCTCCATGCCTGGCTTCGCAGCACTCCCTTTGCTCATTGTCAGCTCTCTCCCTCCTAGGCATTCCATGAGGAGTATTCAAGGCTCTACCAGCTTGCCAAGGAAACCCCTGCCTCTCATAGTGACCCTCGGCTTCAGCATGTTCTTGTCTACTTTTTTCAAAATGAAGCACCCAAAAGGGTAGTAGAGCGGACCCTCCTGGAACAGTTTGCAGATAAAAATCTGAGCTATGATGAAAGGTGAGAAGGGAATGGGCAGGCGGCCTACCCTGGGCCTGGCCATTTCTCTGGTAGGGAGGTTTGCCTTACACCCTTTCTCTAGCTTCTGATCTTTGTTCTGCTCAGGTCAATCAGCATCATGAAGGTGGCTCAGGCTAAGCTGAAGGAAATTGGGCCAGATGATATGAATATGGATGAGTACAAGGTGAGGCCTTCCCTAGCCTCAGTTATGGGGATTGAATGCAGGGACTTGCACTGAGCTTTGTTGCCAGAACTGTTTTCTTTTGAGATATGTGACTGAGTTGTCCAGGCTGGACTCAAGCATGTGATCCTTCTGCCTCAGCCTCCTGGGTGCTGGGATTTTAGGGTGTACCACTAGTCCTTGATTTTTTGTTTTTTAATATACAAAGTAAGAAAAACAACATTAACTCTGAAGGCCAATGATACCTGATGCACAGTGACAATTTGCATTACTACTGACGTGTTAAAAAGTCTGGGAAAGATTGGATAAATGAACTCTTTATCCTCCAGGTAGCAAGACTCCCTGAATCCATCTTTTGTTAGAATGAAGCCATTCTTCATGTTCTTAAGTACCTACTTGAGCCTTTTTCTAGGCAGTAAATGTTTTTGATTTCTAAAAATTGCAGTTTTCTACAGTTTTACGAAGCTACACATTTTTTAACAAAGCCATTGTGTCACATGTAAAACAGGGTTCACCACAGTGTGCTGCCCACTCCTGAGCTTGGGTTTGTGGACTCATGGCTTTCACCTCCTATCTCCTCTGCAGATGATCTCGGTACTGATAGGTCATGCGAGCTAGTTCTAAGTGGTGCTTTTGTCTTTTCATGGTCCTGAGGATTAAATCCAAGGCCTCAAGCATATTAGCCAAGCATTGTATCACTCTTCCCTCACTCACCTCTTAAAGTTTTATTTTGAGATAGCATCCTATCAGGTTGCCCAGGCTGACCTCAAACTTGGGATACTCCTGCCTCAGCTTTCTGAGCACCTTAATTACAGATGTGTGCCGCCAGCAGGCTAAGTACCGAATGGCTTTGAAACAATATTGTAAGGTTTATGTGAAATGTTTTTGCTTCTTAGTTGAAGGGAAGAAACTTTGAAAATTAAAGTCAGTGGTAGATTTTTAGTGTATTCTATTGAATAGACTTGTGTGAAAGTTTGAATTTTTTTTTATACATGGCTTTGTGGTGCTTCCTAAATATTTATACCTAAATTAAAACTTACAATGATGGAAAGTGCAGCCCCAGTTTATTGAAAGTAACTCATTAACAATAGTCCTTCCTTTTCAGAAATGGCATGAAGATTATAGCTTGTTTCGAAAAGTGTCTGTGTATCTTCTAACAGGTCTGGAACTCTATCAAAAAGGAAAGTATGTTGGCCTTTTATTTCACTTTGATTGCTGGTCAGGACAATCACTGATGTCCTCCCAGGGACACTGAAGTCACAGCCATGCATCCCCTCCCTTGTTGTATGTACTAGTTTCCCTCTACTCTCCCCAGTGTTTTGTAGTTTTGCTCTGAACATGGCACTTGCTTTTCATCCTTGAGCGTAATGGTACGTTTATTGGGGAAGAGGTATACTGTGGCAGATACTCTTTGTGAGGGATGAGGGTGAACTGGGGAAATGAGCTTTCACACTGGTGTAGACTGCAGTGAGCGTGTTCAGGTTTTTTTTTTTTTTTTTCCTTCTTCCTTTTTTGGTCTTTTTGAGACAGGGTTTGACTCTAGTTCATGCTTATCTCAGACTCACTTTGGGATCACAGGGTTGCACCACCACGCCTGGCCTAGTCTCCTTTTTAGTTTTAGAGATGGGAAAAGCTGGCTCAGAGAAGTTCCCTGATTTGCCTGGAGTTTCTTGGTCAGGTTGAGACTTAACTGTTGGCCGTAGACTTTTCACAGTTCACCATGCTGACTCCATGTTTAAGGCTTTCTGTAATTGTAGCCAGGAAGGTTTTTGTGTTGGGGAGCAGTGGAATCTGGGCTCTAGATTTTGGCAATACAGAAGTCAGCTGCATTTTATTTCCCATTTTCTAAGGTATCAAGAAGCACTGTCCTACTTGGTCTATGCCTACCAGAGCAATGCCACTCTGCTGATGAAGGGGCCCCGCAGAGGGGTGAAGGAATCAGTGATTGCTTTGTACCGAAGAAAATGCCTTCTGGTTTGTAATATTTGTAAAGCCTAGAGATTTTGATTTGTGTATGTGTGTGTATGATAAGTATATTTCTGCTCCTTGAAACCATTATGAGGTAAAACTTAAAATAATTCTAACATTATAAATTTTTCCCTAAAACTTCCATGAGCAGATTTACATTGTAATGGGTTTGTTTTACATTGCCTTAGTTGCGCATCATTCTTCTTTAGCCCAAAGAGCTCCAAATTAGCCGTGCAGCTCTCTGTGCCTTTCCTGTGTCCCTGCATCATAACATTGTTCACAGTCTTTCTTACTAGATTGTACATTCAGTAAGCACAGATCCTCTTAGCTAATTGTTTGCTGAGCATGGTGCATAGTAAACAAATGATAAATGGCTGTTCAAGGAGTGTGGGGTTTTTCCAGTGTTCCTGGTAAGCTAGGAGAGGAAAGCTTGACGAGCTTCTAAGAGACTGTATTTCTTACAGGGGTGATGGTCCTACTTCTGTACCGACTCACTGTTGCACATTGGTGAAGACTATAGCTAGTGTGGTCTATTTTGTGGAAAAGCACACCTAACCCCACTGTATGCCTTGATCTTGTTACACAGGCTGTGAAGTCATGATGTATGTTAATTGCAACAGTTTTGTTTTGCTGATTTATACTTTGATTCTTTGGAAGCTGAAAAGTCATTATAGATTTGTTGGAATGAAACTTTATTAGTCATACTTTTATATTTTAAATCAGCAAATATAAATTGACATTTTAATGTCCTGCTTAGCTTCCACAGTAATGCAGTGGTAAAAATTTAGTCTGTTACTGGATCTCAACTCTCCATGTGTTTCCTAATCATGTGATAAACTTTTGGAAAATAGGTATATCCAAACACCTCCCCACACAGTTATACCAGACTCTCTGAAGAGGAATCTGAGTATCAATGTGTCTAATCAGAGATCCCCCTCCCAGTCCCTCCCCACCTTATTGGGGATTGATTCCAGAAGGGCCTTCAGGGCCTTTACACTAAAGAACATAACCAGCTCTTATTTTTAATTTTGAGACAAATCTAGCTAAGTGGCTAAATTTCCTAGACTGGGCATGAAGTGTGGGAAGCCTTAGCCTCCCAGAGTAATTGCAGGTGTATGGTGCCTAGCTTAGTGCAGGAAGATTCTCCCGCTCAGTGGAAAGTGAAGACCACTGGATAAGATTTTTGGAGGAAGCAGATGTTAAGCATGACCTTAACTTGTGAGTTTAGGCCAATGGGTCACAGACTTGCTTGCATTGAAATCATTTTGTAAGGTTTTGTAAACTTGAGCTCCAGGTCATCTGTGCATTAATCGTATCCACATATCTGGGGTAGGAACCAGCCAGGCATTGGTGATGTTCCCAGGTTGACTGGTAATTCCATCGTGCAGCAGAGCAGGGGAGCCATTATCTAAATTCTTATTCAATAAATACTGATTGTTTTTCAGACATTTTCTCCCCCAATTCTGCCTTTTATCTGTAGGAGCTCAATGCCAGAGCAGCTTCACTCTTTGAAACAAATGATGACCACTCTGTAACAGAGGGCATTAATGTGATGAATGAATTAATCATTCCATGCATTCACCTTATCATTAATAATGACATCTCCAAGGATGACCTAGATGCCATTGAGGTCATGAGGAACCATTGGTGTTCTTATCTTGGGCAGGATATTGCAGGTATGTTGTTAGTGTCACCAGTAATTACTAAGGTTTTATGAATCATGGAAATTATAATGATCTTTCTTCTAGCACTAGTAGCCCAAGCATTTGAGGGACTTGGAAGGCCCCAGAAGGTAAGTGCATTAAAGGAGTCTATGAAACAAGGGATGAGAGCATTGGCTGTGGGTCTGAACTCGCATTCACTTCCTCTGAGCCCTTTGCAGGCAGCCAGGAAGTCCAGTTTGCAGTCAGTGCTCTGGGAAAGCCAGGCTTCCATTATTCTCTCATCTGCCCCACTTTGTGCACAGTGTGAACCTGGTGGCCTTCACTCAGTTTTCCTGTGGCTAGAAGATATTAAGTGCGGCAACTTCAAGATTAGTAAGTTAGCCGGGCATGGTGGCGCATGCCTGTAATCCCAGCACTCGGGAGGCTGAGGCAGGAGGATTGTTGTGAGTTCGAGACCAGCCTGAGCTACAAAGTGAGCTTAAGGCCAGCCTTAAGCATAGTGAGACCCTGTCTCAAAAAGACAAAAAAAAAAAGATTAGTAAGTTAGTACATGAAGTGCCCTTGCTTACACAGCATCATGTGTGGGAGCCCAGCGACTGCCTAGGTAAGGTCAGTGGCCATGGAGGCTTGGTTTATATTCTGATGTAAATGCTCTTTTTTGCTTTCTCATTCATGTAAAGATATTTCAGTGACTTGTTCAGTATCCATGTTTATAGTATTTATTGACAAATTATATGCAAGTAGTTTTCACTCATTGCCTTTTTTTCATAGTTTCTTTTAATATCTTAAGTTAGACTACTGATGATCTGTAGCTTTCTTTAATGCTGTTGCACATGTTGGTGTATTTTAGGCATTTGGAAGACTCACATTATTATGTGTATGGTACAGAGTGGCACGTATGCCTTTTCAAATGTCAAAGAAAAAAAAGGATCAGTGATCAGAAAACATGTCCGTGAAAAGTAGATGTGTAGTGTTATGGTACCAGCATGAGATAGCTTAGAGCAGTGACCTATAAAGCTTTGCTTTGTCTCATAGTGCCTCTGTTCCTGGTCAGCATAATACTTTGACCTTTGAGGCTGAACAAGCCAGGTGAAGGTCTTCTGATAAAGTTGCAGACTCTATTACTTATTAGGGACCCAGTTAGCTGAGCATGTAATTAATTATCCTTTTTCCCTCTACAGAAAATCTGCAGCTGTGCTTAGGGGAGTTTCTGCCCAGGCTTCTGGATCCTTCTGCAGAAATCATTGCCTTGAAGGAACCACCAACTATTCGACCTAATTCTCCCTACGACCTTTGTAGCCGATTTGCAGCTGTCATGGAGTCAATTCAAGGAATTTCACCTGTGACAGTGAAATAAGCACCTCATGTTCAAGACCCACTGTGTTCTCTGGTTACCTACTTGTCGCCCAGCAGTCTGTTGTCACAGTGTTCACAGGGAAAGGGATTAGTGGATAAGATTCACATCCACACCCACCCATGCTGCATGTTTAAAGAAAGATTAAAGATGAAGTTGCACTTTTTAGGTACAGAGTTATAAAAGTATTTCACTAAAAGAGGCAGGAACCAGTGTATTAAGGTATTGAATTATGCCTGAAGACCTGAAATGCCTTGAAACCACAATGCTTGGGCTTTTCTAATCCTCTCACCACTTTTTAAATTAGCCTTCAGGTATAAATATTTTTGACAGCAGAATAGAAGAGTGATTCATCAGAACCTGAACCAGATGAACAGCTACTAGTTATTTTATCAAATACAGATGACATCTTAAAATTCTGAACTATAAAAGATTAGTAATATAAACCCTGCCTTGCTCTTGACAGGAGGTGACAAGAATGAGTTGCTGATAAGCCTGCCCCCTTTCCCATGTGGGTAGAACATAAGGTGGTGTAGCAGGACATGCTGAAAAGTGAAGCTGCAGCTCCTCTCATCTCTTTTATGTTTTTAAATAAGCCGACAGACCTCGTGTCCTGAGTGAAAGAAAAGCAGTTAAGGACTTTGGCCAGAATAGTGTTATGCCGCTTGTCTAAAGATGGCATTCAGTTACTGTTTTGGCAAAATTCTCCATTTATCTGAAAATTGTCTGAGGCTACTGGTTGCCCAGTAGAACATGTTAAGTCCCCTCTCCTTTTTTGCTTTTAAAAAATAAGGAGTATGGATTTGTAAAAAGAAATATTATATATGTATATTTAGAGAGAGAACCATTTTAAAATACTCCTAAACTGGGAATTATGTGTTAACCAAAATTTGAAGATTAATAGAGGAAACACAGGAAGGAAGAACACTTGATACAACTATGCAGATTTTATAATGTGCAATAAAAGTATTTGTTTTACCTTTGGTGTATAGTCTGGCCCTTATTTAATGTGTATTTTTTCACTTTGGAAATGGGTAGATTCAGTGAGCATTTGTTCAAACTTTAAAAGAAAAAAGCATGGTAAAGGATTGAGAATGTTGATGAGGCTGAAGGTGCCAGTGTTTCATGAAGTGGTGGTCGCTTCCTGAGCAGCAGCTAGTGTCCCTCTCACTAGAAGGGCAGCTGATAGCCCTTCTCATTGCATTCATTGTATGTATGGCGTAAGTATCTTCATTGGAGCGTGTCAAGTCTTAGTTTACAAAAAAGCCAAGAAACAAGACAGCATCCCCCTTAAGCCAAAATTCTTTCACTTTCTTTTTTTAAATATATTTAATACAGGGTCTCAATGCACAGATCGGACTCGTAGTAATCCTGTGTTTAGCCTCCCAAGTGCTGGGATTACAGACACGCGCCACCATGCTCAGTCTCAAACACCATCTCAGTGCACCACGGGGGCAGGGCTGGCATTGCATGCTGGGGAATCTTAAACTACTGGAAGGTCAGTTTTTACAGATATTCACAGGTGATTTTGTTTTTCTTTTTAAAAATTATTTTTAGGGGTTGGGGAGATGGCTCAGTGGTATAAGCACTGGCAAGTGCAAGGGCCTGAGTTCAATCCCTGGTTCCATGAAAAAAAAAATTATTTGTATTATTTTTATTTTGGTTTTGTTTTTCAGTGTTCACTACAGAGATTTAAAGGGATGTTGATCAGGTTTCTTACCCATTATATTATTGAAGGTTCTGTATATCACCATTTGCCTTTTCCTTAATTCCTGTCCTTGTTGTGTAATGTACATTGTGCTTTGGTTATTTCACTTTGCTTGATAACTCTGACATGCTCACAGGAGCTCATTTAGGCTGTCTTCATAGGTCATGCATCTGATTTCTCTGTTGTCTTATAGTTTGCTGGTTGGGTCGCTTCTGTGTGGGTTCTGCTTCCCCCACTTGGTCTTCACACTAGTTATTTCCCATTGCTTGTTGGGAATCTACACTTGACTAAGGACGGACCAGGTGCACACATCTGCAGTCGGTGTTGCTCTGTAGCTTGGACCGTTTAGACCCGCTCTGACCAGTAGGTGGAGTGCCGAGAGCGATTTTCTTTTCCCCCATAGCTGTCTACCTTTAGGTACAGCCTCATTTCTGAGAAGGCTCTACCACTAAGACATCAGTTTGTGTGTTACAACTCTTAAGCCAAGAATGATTTTTTTTTTTTTTTTTACATTTTAAAGGCTGGAACAAAGGAGGATGAGCAGGAAGAAGCTTATGTGCTGTCACCTAAATGATAGTTCACATAGGATACCTCACCTGGCATACATCTGGTTGAGATGAGACTTTTCATGGTTAACTAGCATTGCAACCTCTTTCGTTTGGATTTAAAAACTTTTTAAGAACGAAAAAGCAGCTGAACATGGTGGAACAGGACTATAATCCCAGCACTGTGGGAGGATGAAGCAGGAGGATTACAAGCTTGGGCCCAGCCTGGGCAATTTAGCAACTTACTGAGATCCAGTCTCAAAACTTTAAAGGGAGAGGGGGTGCTGAGCATATAGCACAGTGTGAAGGCCTTAGGTTCAGTTCCCAGTATGAACAGAACCAACCACCGACAACGACAAACTCATTTAAACTATCCTGCACATTTCACAAAAGTATAGGTCACTGGCAAGAGCAAAACTGATGAGTGAACAAGAGGTAAGGGTTGAATGGAGGGCAGAACATGTAGCAGTGCTAGGAGGAGGGGATGGCAGATCACATGAGCCAAAATCCATGGCTGCCACTTCTGTGGCATTGTTCTTTCCATTGTAATCTCATAATCCTACAAATGGGCCTTTCCCCATTTTGGCTGTCTATTTCCAGGAACACTGATATGACTTGATTCACACACATGCATTTGTTAGTCTATAATAAGAGGTGTAATTGGTGGGTCCTAGCAATACGTACATGCAGATATAGGTAGATAGATCCTTATTAGGTAATAGGAACAAACGGCTTCCAAAGTAGTTCTACCAATTTAAGCTCTCTCCAGCAGTTACTAATTTTTTGCTCTTCATCTTTGCCAGCATTTTGTTTTGTTGGCATTCTTCACCTTAGCCCTTCTCACAGGCATGTTGGTGCTGTCTCTTGGTTTTGATTTGCACTTTCTGCAGAAACACCCTGGGCCTCTCTTCATCTGCTTAACCGAACTTCGGCCATTGTCTTCTGTAAAATGCATATTTAAGCCTGCTGTCAAGTTTCTCCTTGCACCTCCTGTCCTGCACAGGCGATTTTCATGTATTTCAGTAATGCAACTCAACTAAATATATGCCCTGCACGTATCTTCATAGTCTGTGGTGTTTGACTCCATGAAAATAAGTTTTTGATATTAATGCATTATCAGGTTTTATTGTCAAATTATTACACAAGGTCATAAAGCTTTTTTCCATGTTCTAGAAGTTTTACTCTCACCTTTCATGTTTAGCTGATTTGAACCAGCACTATTTATTGAAAACATTTTTCCCTGTCACTTGCACTGTCATTGTTTTTAGAATTTGGGTGTCTGTGTCACTGGCCTGTTTGTCTAGTTTCACCAACGCCACATTGTCTCAATTAGTGTGCTTTCATGTTTCCATACCATACGTTACTGTTAATTGTCCAGCTGTTGACTTCTTCGAAATTGTCTTGGCTAATGTTGATCCTTTACATTTCCAAATGTTTAAATCAGTTTGTCACATAGTGACACTTGGCACACACAAACTTCCAGGGACTTATACTAGGCGTGTACTAACCAGGCATTCGTATAGCTAGAGATTCTTGTCTCAAAAAAAAACAAACAAACAATAAACAACCAGGCACTCTGGGGAGAATTGACTTGCCCATCAGCACTAGTCAGCACTACCTGAGGGACATCTTCTGTCCCACCCTGCGCCAGCACTGGAGGTAGAACCCACAGAGCCTGAGCTATATCTGGGGCTTTTTGTTTTTGAACTGGGTCTCAGTAAGTTTCCCTCAGAGTATCAGCCCCTCCTGCTTCAGTCTCCTAAGGAAGAATATTCCTTCCTTAGAAGCTGGGATTAACAGACATGCCACCATGTCCAGTTTATTTAGATTTTTATGATTTCTGTAGGAAGTTCTCATTTCCCAAAAGACTTATTACTGAGTTTTTAAATGTCTTTCAAGTTATCGCAAGCTAATGTTTCTTACTGCTATCTAAAAACAAATGGATGTTTTTCTATTAACCTTATACCCAATAACTGATAATTTCACTTACTAAAGTTTATGAATTTTTTAAGATTGCCTTTATATACAACTATGTTATCTGTGAAGGATTAATTTTTCTTGTCCGATCATGTTTATTAGGATCTTTTGTGCAGTATGTCTTTGTCCCCCAATATAAGGGAGGAAAGTTGTTAGTATTTTACTATTAATTATGGTTTAAGATAGTTTAAATTATTATTTGATAAAGATTAATCTATTACTACCTACTTTGTTAAATTTTCTTTGTGAATAAAAAATTTTATCAAAATTGTGTGCTTGATTATAGGTTTTTTCCTAGATTGTTACTATTTATGTTACATATTATGATCACAAATTTTTTTTCATTTTGGGTTTGTTACGCAAGGTCTCACTGTGTAGTTTAGACTTGCCTTAAATTTCAGTTTTCTGGCCTTAGTCTCCAGAGTGTAGAAATTATAGATGTGCACCACTGTGCCTGGGAACTTCGTTTTTTAATTAATTAATTAATTAATTTTAACTTCAAGTTTTAAACCATACGTTGTCAGAATAAACTGGACTTGATCATGATACTTTTTAGATTTTTTTTTTTTTTTTTTTTTTTGTACTGGGGATTGAACTCCAGACCTTGCACTTGCTAGGCAGGCACTTAAGTTGCTGAGCTATCTCCCCTGGCCTTGAATCATAGTTTCTTTCTTTTTGCAGTATCAGTGATTGAATTCAGTACCTTGCACTTGCCAGGCAGGCACTTAAACCATTGAGCTACATCCCCAGTCCTTTGGAGATATACATTTATTTATTTATTTATTTATTTATTTATTTATTTATTTGTCTTTTTGAGACAGGGTCTCACTATGCAGTTCAGGCTGGCCTTAAGCTCACTTTGTAGCTCAGGCTGGTCTTGAACTCAACAACAATCCTCCTGCCTCAGCCTCCCGAGTGCTAGGATTACAGGTGTGCGCCACCATGCCCGTTTTTGGCGGTATACTTTTGATTAGGATTTCTGCTTGTGTCTTCATGAGAGATTGATGTTTTATTTTCTCACAAGGTACTTGTCATAATTTGGTATTAAGATTATTCTGGCCTTAATGAGTTTGGAAATTATCTCTTATTTTCTGTGTTCTGTGAGGTTTGGACAGGATTATTTCTCTGATAATATTTGAGAGTCATGCCATCCCAATCTAGAATTTTGTGGAAATATGCTCTCGAGTCTCTCCCTCTCCCTTCCTCCCTCCCTCCTGATATATATATATATATATATATATATATATATATATCAGGTTTTTAAATTATCTTGTTTACTTTCTGTTAGGGTTTCTAGATAATCCTGAAGAGCTTCACACACTTGTAGGTGGAACTCTTGGAAGGTGATTGGATTTGGGGGGCCTATAGGTAACTTTTATTAGGTGGGGTGTGGTTGAAAAGGGGTTATGATCTCTCTCCTTGGACCCTTCTTTGGTGCTCTCGCTTCTATCTGCCATGCTATGAGTGCCCTGTGGCATGCCCCTCTGCCGTGCTGCCCTACCTTGGAGATTGCTGATGTGGACTGAAATGTCAGTCAGATGTTTCCTTAAGTTGTAGGTGTTGGATATATTGTCCTAGTAACTAGGGAAGTTAAGATTTTGGGGTCAGGATTGTTGCTGTAATATTACTTGACCATATTCAGAAGCCTGTAGAGCTGGTTTGTAGTAGTTCAGAAAGGCTTGGAGATGCTGCCTAAAGAAGCAGCTCCAGGGTGCTATAAGCTGAGCTAGATGGGAGATTAGTGTCAGAGCTCAGGAGACCAGAATGCTGCCAGTAATGTCACTGGTAAAGGCCAGGCACTCAAGAAGTTCCAGTTGGGAACAACAACTACATTGGCAGTGGACTCCAGGCCATGGATATTATTCTTGAGTGGGAAATCTGTTAGTTTTATGCCTGAGACCTGTGGTTAAGGGTGGCAGCCTTATTAATCTGGCAGGGGAAATGCAGAACAGTTCAGTGTTCAGGCTGTAGTGTGAATACTTCTGGGTACTTTTAACTAGCTTTATATTGAAAATTAAGAGCTAAATGATCTTGAAAGTTTTGAGTTTGGCCAGAAAGGAAGCTCTGGTAAAGTTGGGGTCTGCAAAATTAGAGTGAAAGAAAGCTTAGTTGCTAAAAATGTTAGCATTAAAAAGAAGCCAGGTAGACCAGACTTGTGTGCCTGGGAAACCCTGTACCCTTTTCCTTGGCTGGCAGCATGGAGGTCACGTGAATTACTGTAAAAGACATAAACCAGCAGGAGTTCAACAGAGCTCTGTCAGCCTTCATCAAGAAGTCTGGGAAGCTGAAAGTCAATAAATAGGCAGCCCCAGTCAAGCTGGCCATGTAACAAGTGGGGGGGGGCCCTTCCCCCCAGCAGACTTCAATTTCTTATTTGCTGAGGTAATAGTTCCTGTTCCTGCTCTGTTTGCATCTGTCTCTTAGAAAAGGCCAGTCAGTGTGATACATAGCTGGTCACTGTGATGAGTATTAAAAGTGCAGTCCCACTTGCTGAGCCTGGTGGTGCACACCTTCAATTTCAGTGCTTGGGAGGCTGAGGCAGGAGAATTGCCACAAGGTCTCTGTAGCTGTGATTCAAGGTGGCCCAGCTACTGCTTGAGCCAGAGGCAGGCCTTGGAATCATCCATATGTTGCTACTTTTGCAGGCATGCAGAATGCACAAGCTATGTGGTCAGGGGGCCTTCCATTCAGGTTTCAGAAGAAGGTCTGGGAGGCCAGGTGGAGTGCCCCTCAGAAAGCAGTGTGCAAAGCTTGGAGAGTAAAGCCCAATGTGTGGTGGTGACCCTGTGGTGTGCCTCTGCCATGTGCTGTGCCGAATTATTGACTAAAACCTCTACAAGCAGCCAAAATAACCTTTCCTCCATTAAACTGCAAATGTCCCAGTAAAGCAGAAACTGATTGAGACTTTGGTATTAGGAATATCTGGTTGGAAGGAGCGGGTCATTATGGGCATACTCGGAAGGTTGGATCTCCATTCCCACCCATCCCCTCAGTACTCTCTGAAGCCTGTTCACTGTGTTCCTCTACTGTGCCATCCTTCCTTGAAGAAAACCTGTGCTGGAGTGAATCTGAATCACAGTAAACCTCACCTTTCTATGTTGTGGGTATAGGGTTTTTCATCCCAGCAACCAAAGAAATAATGGAGGCAGTTCCATTTGTATTTGTTTTGGAAAATTACTAGAAATTTGATCATTAAAATTAGAAATGTGTTCACGGGTGTTTTGGGGTGTGTGTGTGTTTAATGTATTTGGTTCAGGGTCTCACTACTCAGCTGGGAATTTTAGTGATCTTCCTGTTTTCAGCCTCCCCAGTGCTGGGATTACAGGCATGCATTACTACACCCAGACTTGGATACTAGCTCCGTGGGCCTGGGGGCAGGGCTGGTGCGGAATGTGGTGTGAGGGATCCAACTCAGGTCCCTGCCCTTGCTTAAGCAGGCTCTTAGTCTGCTGAGCTATCTTGCCAGCTCCAGGCAAGCACTTATTCCACTGAACCATCTCCCCAGGCCCTGGATTTTTTTTTTTTTAAATGCCTGTTGGATCTATAGTTATGTCCCCCTTTCATTGTTGATACCAGGTGACCTATCTTCTTACTCTTCTTCATTAGTATTTTCAAGGTTATTCATCTTCTCAAAGAACCACGTATTGCTTTCTTATTTTTTTATTATAGTTTTATTTTGAAGAGTGAAAATAAGAGCAAGAAAAAAAAGCAAAGACAGAAACAGGGTAACAATACATGAGTTACAGATTTTCAAAATGAGAATACCTGATTAACAGTGATAGAGTATCTTTATCATCAAATCTGTTGCTCAGATTATCAGATATGTATAAGATGTGACATATGATTGAATATTACCACATGCTTTCAAGAAATCTTAAATTTTTGTTTCTGACTCGTTACCTTTTAAAATTTACTTTGAAGAAAGTATAATAATAATTGGTATTACATTAGAGATGGTACACATTCAGAAGACCAAGATGACAGGTATCTCAAGCATGGTTTCAGTATTACATATTGCTGTGCTCAGCGTAGTTGCTTAGTTCACAGTTATCAACATACAGAGTTAGGGTGAGAATTCTACCCATTACCTGCTATTTTGAAAAACCTAATAGAAATTCTTAGAACCATTGTCTTACCCATCTTGTATATATAAATGTATAGTTTTGCCCCTACCTTATTTCCTAACTTTTCTCATTTTTCTCTGTTCTTTAATCCATAAGTTCTGTTTCCTTCCATTTAACTGTATCTTGTTATACCTTTCAGGTTTTTTTTCTTCTTTTGAGTTCTTACACTAGGGAGACAATACAATGTTAACACATATGGGTCTGGTTTATTTCACTTATGAATATATCCTAAAGTCACATCCATTTACCTATGAAGGCTTTACTTTTTTTTTTTTTTTTGTACATTTCCTGTTTAAAGGTCAATACTTTTCAGTGTTACTAGCTGCCATGCAGAATCAGCTGTGTCACTTTTTAAAACACAGCTACCAAGGCCTCAACTTTAGAAACATTTATTTATATTTATTTATTTATTTAATCTTTATTTATTTGGTGCAAGGTCTTGCTATGCAGCTCGGACTTGCAGTGATCCTTCTGTCCCAGCCTCCCCTGTGCTAGGATTACAGGTGCGTGTCACCACTCCAGGTTTCAGGAGCCAGCATGGTGGTTCTGGGGCCGGTACAATATGTGGTACTTGTTATGGGTTCTCAACATAGAAATCAGACCTGAGTCCAAATTAAAATTTAAATATGAACCTTTTATTACCGGGCCTGGGACCACTTGACCATACTCACAAAGGAGCAGGCAAATGGCTAGGAGCCTCAGAAGTACAGAGATTTTTAAAGGTAGAAACTGTATCCTCTTTAGCAAACAAATTTGTCATTTAACATAGAACAGTACCTTTAGGGACAGCGAGACCATTATTCAGCATACATATTTTCTGGGAGCATTGTTTTTTGGGAACTCCCAGTCTATTGTTGATTTGTCAATGATACACCAAGCCTCCTTGAGGTCTTACAAAGAAGCAGGGTCACAGAAAGTTGAACAGAGTAATTTTTACATTTAGTTTTACATTAGCTCATCACATTACTTTTACATCAACCCTTTACATTCCCCACTGGTTTTTGTACATGATTTAAATCTTTGGTTTATTTAGTTTATCATATGATTGGTTGGTGAGCGACACCCTAGGAACATTTAAAAAGGGATTTTTTTTCTTATCTAACAGGTGATAGTTTTACATCTCTAGTTCTAGTTCTAGTAGAAGAATCTCCCACCTTTAATGGCATCCCCACAAGTATGATAGTTGTTTGTATTAGGGCACAGATAGAATGGTGTTTTTTTTTTTTATTGGGGCCCATCTTATTATTTTAATATCTAAAAAGGTCAGGTGGGGAGACTTAAAACTCAGGGTTCTGAGTAGCAAGTCAGCCACCGCGTATAAGGGGTGGGAGAGTGTCAAGCCTCTGATAGCCCCAACGAGAACCAGTAGGGCCACATTTTGTCAGTTTGACCTTGAGGAGGTCAGCAGTCTTTTGTAAAGATCTGACTTAATATTTGAGGCCCGTTTAATGTAGGGGCAGTGAATCCAATGTTTTTGTTACCTTGACTGCAATGGGAGTGCTCAGGACAACAGGGTATGGTCCAGTCTAGCAGAGTCCAAGAGTTGGCAGGTCTCACTTCTTGACCCTTAGCAAGTACTTAGGCTCAGCTGTCAGGTTGTAGGTTTTTTGGGGTCGTGGGTGTTGATGGCAGAAGAGAGAGTGTGTAGTCTATAGAGTAGACTGCGAGCCTGTAAAGACTTAAAAAATTCTTGATTAGAAATAGATGTCAGGATTTTTTCCCGCAATTTAGGGACTCAAAGGAAGTGATTGATGCCTTGTGTCTCAGTCTTTTATAGTTTTTCCAATACCAGCACCAAGGGTAGCAGTCTTTTAAATAGGATTTTAAAAGAAGTGAGCCCGTCCCAGTGTGGGGTGAAACATGACAGCAGCAGGGCCATCAGAAACGTAGACACCCAAAGCCGGGCGTGGTGGCACAGGCCTGTAATCCCAGCACTCGGGAGGCTGAGGCAGGAGGATTGTTGTGAGTTCGAGACCAGCCTGAGCTGCAAAGCGAGCTTAAGGCCAGCCTGAACTGCATAGTGAGACCCTGTCTCAAAAAGACAAAAAAAAAAAAAAAAGAAACGTAGGCACCCAGTTCTCACCTGTCTCCTGGCGCAGTCTGGACAGTGTGCTCCTCAGGGTGCGGTTTTGCCCCTATATTTGATGCAAACTTTTGAGGTCAGTGGGCAGTGTCTAGCTTTCATTTTAGACCCAAAACACCAGAAAGGCTCTGAACTACTCTACCCATAAAAGCAGGCCCACTATCTGAGCCTACGATAATGGGGAGCCTGTACTGGGGGGTGGTTAGTCAATTTGACCTGAGTGACGTCTACCTTGACATCCTCAAAGGGGAAGGTTCCCTGTCAGCAGATTTGGACAATATTGCAAGGAGGGATGTAGGATTAATGGCCTGTATAGTCTCAAGAGGTAGATGTGAGTTTCTATTACTAATACAGCAGCTGTTGCAGTGGCCTGTAAGCATGATGGCCACCCAGCAGCCAAATAGTTATGGCCCTAAGGTCTGAGTTAAGACTCTCCTTGTGACTTTTGTTTTTTTTTAATGAAAGGGCTCAGAGATGTCTGGGAGGGCCAGAGCTGGAGCCCTTAAGAGTTTCTTGTTTAATTTTTTGATGTTTTTGTTGATCTGAATTTTATTTTAAGTGGGAGGCTATTACCTCCCTTTAGGGTTTTATATAAGGGTTTAGTAACAGAGACAAAACTTGACACCTAAAAACAACAAAAAATCCATCAGTCTCAGGAACTCTCGTAACTCTTTTTGGTCTTGGGCTCTTCCAGCTAACAACAAATCGTGTATATACAATAAGAGAGAAAAGTTAGGATTGTTATTACCAAAAGGCACCAGATTCTTAGATGAAACTTTTTTTAGAACAGTAAAACGAATTTTGAAACCTTGGGACGTCACGTCCACGTTACTGGCACTCGTGTCCCCCCTTCTGGATGCTCCTGGGTTTTGTTTTGTTTTGTTTTTGCCCTTTCAAGACAGGTTCTCACTATGCAGTTCAGGCTGGCCTTAAGCTCACTTTGTAGCTCAGGCTGGTCTCGAACTCACAACAATCCTCCTGCCTCAGCCTCCCGAGCGGGATTACAGGCATGCGCCACCACACCCGGCTTGGATGCTCCTGTTAAAGGCAAAAAATTCCTGGGAAGTAGCTGCTAAGGGAATACAGAAAAATCTATCTTTAAATATAACATAGTATACCAGATCCAGTTAGGTGGGAGCAGACTTAAGCACCTTAAACATAAAGTGTAACCAGAGAAATATTTTTTTTATCAACCATGGACATTTCAGTGGTTAAGTCTCTGTAGAGTGTTAACAGGCAACAGGTACACTTTTACAGTGAACATTTGACATCAATAGTTGTATATATATATATATAGCAATATAACATAACAGGACAAAATGTCCAGTTTAGTTATATATATCATACAAGTTTTTGTTTATGTTGGCTTGACATGAACCTTTTATTATATATGTCAATGACATATATAACATATCATATTATATATATTAATTTAGATATCACTTAGGCCATCTGGTAACTAAGGAGAAAACATGGTTTAGAGTTTATATTTAAAGCTTAGATAACAATATATAAATCTGTAAACAAATACACAGATCAAACAAATATCTTCATAAAACCAGAGTGTACTCAAATATGTTTTGGGCCAGGTTAAATTATGATAAAGCAGTTTTTTTCTATGTTTTTATTTTGTACTTTTTTGTGTTATGAAGCAGTAACTTATTTTTGTAGACTTTTTATTTTTGCAGTTTGTAACAGATAACCAGAAAAAGCACAGGCTGGGGGAGGGGGTTCTGGGGGAGGGGGCTCGGAATTTCCTGCTTGTGGCCGCAGGAGAGCAGTAAACTTCCTTAGAAAAGGGAGGACAAATAACAGCCTGTGAGCTGAGTTAGTGAGCTCAGTGGGCTGTTATCAGCTCAACAGTGAAAGGAGTGGGTAGAGAAAACCCAGGAGACAAAGCAAGAGCAGTGGCTACAGCAGCCATGGCTGAAACTCCCTTGGGCAGCGCCGTAGTGCCCAGGATGAGACAACAGAAATCCCAAAGCATTTCCCACATTTATCTCTGGACCCATCAAAGCTTTAAGTCATGTAGCCCAGGACAGTCAGTTTGCTCTGTACTGTTCTGGCCATAACAAAGGTTCCAGCGGAGTCTCTCCGCAATATACACACATAGTAGAAGCCCAAGACTAATGCAGTTTGACGGACACAGCAATTACCACAATGTCATAAGGCACCTGAACCAGGTTTGCACCTTTTCGCGCTTCCAGGTAGGCTGTCACAAAAGGCAAGGGAAACAAGAACAGAACTAACACTTGCCTTTGCTCTGGTGCAGGCGCAGCTGGGGAGGCAGGCACGTTGGGGGCAGAGAACAAACAAATGGACAACAACATCCTGGGAAATTTTGGAGTTTTTAAAATTTTATTTTACTAATTTAGACTCTCAGCTGGATTTCAAACCAAAACAAACTGTCAGCATTCCATAGACTTTCTGGTAAGGTAACACAGGGCTCTCTCTGTAACAAATTTATTTTTTTTTTTATTTTTTATTTTTTATTTATTTTTTTTTTTTTGTCTTTTTGAGACAGGGCCTCACTGTGCAGTTCAGGCTGGCCTTAAGCTCACTTTGTAGCTCAGGCTGGTCTCGAACTCACAACAATCCTCCTGCCTCAGCCTCCGTAGTGCTGGGATTACAGGCATGCGCCACCACGCCCGGCTCTTCTGTAACAAATTTAAAACAAAGGAGGAAAACAAACCTCATGGGGGATGGAGACAAATTCAGGAATATATATATATTTTTTTAATTTAATTTTATTTATTACAGTGTCTTTTTATTACGGACTCTTTTCTTTCGGGTGGGCGGGGTCAGCTCAGCCCGCCCTGGGGGAGGGGCTGGCACGGCATGTGGTGCTGGGGATTGAACCGCGCTCCCTGAGAGCTTGCCTAAGCTTGCCAAAGCAGGCGCTTTAGACCGCTGAGCTATCTTGCCAGCCCAGGAATATTTATCTATGAGACAACAGACTCTCTCAGTGAGAGAAACATCACATTAATAGTATCTCAGGAACACTTCTTTGAGGTAGATTGACATAACTTTCACACCTGGAAGTTAGGGTCCATCAACATTAGCCTGGAGAGAAGATCAAAAGCCAATCAAATTTTATTTAGGTCAGAGTAAGGTCTGTTACTTTTTACATTGTGGCATTCTGGGTTTTTAGCCATTTTGAGGCAGTTAGCTGAAATCAGCTTTGGTGCCAAAAATCACCCAAAAGTGGCTCACGGGCATGGAGGCCAGGTGGACCTTTTTTAAGAGCATCTGTTCTATGGGGATCCTGAGGCTCATTATCTAAAATCCTGGAAATAGTTAAGAATATATTATAACAGAGACAAAGAAGCAGAAGTAATTACAAACAACACAACCAACAGACAAGGAACAAAGACAAAACCAAACCAAAGACAAACCCAGGGCTCCAGTCTACTGTCATGGAGGGGAGCAGAGTCTAGGGATTTATGTTGTGTCCAACTCCTCTTGTGACTCACAAAGTGGCACCCCAGCAGAACAAAAAGACTTGTGTTGTCCGAATCAATAAAGAATTGAAAACTTTTGGAGACCTATCTGGGGCTGAAGTATTCTTTTAGATTATAGTTTTTTGAAAAAGATTGGTTTTTATCTGATCCCAATTAATGGTATCCCAGAAGAGCCCCCAGATGTTATGGGTTCTCACCATAGAAACCAGACCTGAGTCCAAATTAAAATTTAAATATGAGCCTTTTATTACCAGGCTCAGGACCGCTTGACCATACGCAAAAGCAGACAAATGGCCAGGAGCCTTAGAAGTACAGAGGTTTTAAAGGTAGACACTGCATCCTGTTTACAAATTTGTCTTTTTTTTTTTTTCATTTTCTACAGGGCTTTAATGATGAATTGATATTAGATTACATCAAATGCTTTTTGTGCATCTATTTTTTTTAATTTTTACTTTATTGAGGTACAAATATCAATGAGACAGTTTTAAGATACCTTGACAAGATGGATTTGATAAATTAATACATTGCAAACTGTTTTCATAATGTTTTGGTATCATAGAAGGTGCATACATGATATTATACTTACAGACACTATTACACTGCATGTCTCTTAACAGTAAATTAGCCGGGCGTGGTGGCGCAGGCCTGTAATCCCAGCACTCGGGAGGCTGAGGCAGGAGGATTTTTGTGAATTCGAGACCAGCCTGAGCTACAAAATGAGCTTAAGGCCAGCCTGAACTGCATAATGAGACTCTGTCTCAAAGACAAAAACAAACAAACAAAAAAACCCAGTAAATTAAGAGAGTGTAGCTCTTTGCGTATCTTATTTTTTATATCTGAATTACATCAAACATTCAATAATTAATACTTTCTACCTTGTTATTTTCTTAGTGGTTGTCCATAGTACTAGAAGCATCCAACCACCATTAGTGCAAATCTTGCCTCTCATAGAATTACGTAGAAGCACGGCATTATCTATCCCAACTGTACTGTCCATACACACACATCATGATTCTTCCTTTCTATACCCCTTCCTTTGTGTACACCTGTCAGAGATGGGCACTCCATTGTCATTCAACTAATTTAGGTGTCTGAACTTGATGACACAATCCAACACAGTCCAGCATTCCACAACAATAGTGAGTTATCCGAAGAAGTTGTCGACCATAGCCATTTACAGCTCAACTTATTATTATGGCCCTGTG